>OZ034802.1:21387426-21567841 GCA_964028335.1 Altica lythri | reverse complement strand
GATGCAAACTACTTTAATAATAAAGTAACAATTTCAATGAATTAAATAGGCTCTATGGTAATAGGAGTATCCGGATACAAAAATCGGAATGTTTTCGATTCTTAAAATAATCGGATAAATTCGATTATTTCTCAAGTTCGAGACATCGAATTTGCTGGTCTCGAAATATCTTGTTGTCTCATCGTATTATTATTGATTTCAAATCGGATTCGGATGATTTACTGAATTGTTCGGATGATTTACTGACCCGTTCCGATTTAAAATGGTAGTATCTGTATAAGTAACTGGAAAACATGTTTAAAAGGTTTGAAACATTAGTACGACAGAACATCTACACACAGTTAGGCAGATAATCGAGAAAGCTATAGAATATAACATAAGCCTTGTCGATTTCCGAAAAGCCTTCGACACAGTGGAAATCTGGGCAATTTTAAAATCCTTAAGAAATGCTAGAGTGGATCAACGTTATACCTATAAACCTTATTGAAAACATCTACGGAACTTCGACAATGTCGATACGACTTCATGAAGCATCTAACAAAATAAACGCCAAAAGAGAAGTTTGGCAAGGAGACGTACCTAATATCTCCAAAACTATTCACTCTACGACTCAAGGATATTTTTTAAAAAGCTACAATGGGAAAACCAATGCTTAAACATTCATGGCAAACTCTTGCACAATCTAAGATTTGCCGACGATATTGTGCTATTTGCAAAAGGCAAACAGGAATTGATAGATATGTTGGAAGAACTACAAGATGAGGCTGCGAAGGTAGGATTACACATAAACTACGCGAAGACCCAGTTTATTACAAATATACCAAATGCAGACGAAACAATACCGATTCACGATGGAACAATAAAAAAGACAAAAACATACATATACCTTGGTCAAGCTATAACACTGGGCAAACAGAATCAAGAAATAGAGATTGATAGAAGAATTCGACTAGGATGGGCGGCTTACGGCAAATTAAAGTACATCTTCAGCCTGAATATCCCAATGACTTTAAAATCAAAAGTCTATAACGAGTGTATACTTCCTGTAGTCACGTATGGTTGCGAGACCTGGGTAATAAACAGAAAAATCAAAAATAAATTGGAAATACATCAGAGAGCCGTGGAAAGACAAATTTTAGGAATTTCCCTGAGAGACCACTAAACAAATACATGCATAAGAGAAAAAACTAAAGTATCCGATATAATAAAAAGAATTGGTTCTCTAAAATGGCAATGGGCAGGACACGTGGCTGAACATCCAGAAAACTGGAGCGGGTGTATCACCAGATGGAGACCTTGGAAAGAAAGGAAAAGTGTTGGAAGACCCCAGCAAAGATAGTACGACGAGCTAAAGAAGGTCGCAGGCTTAAATTGGTATCGAGTTGCCCAAAACCGAAGCCAATCATCCGAAGGATAGAAAACGGCTAAAATATGAAATAGGAACTGGAAAACATACTGTACTTATAATTAACAACGCCATAGTACTTAGTTTAGGAAGAATCGTTCGTTTAAATATATAAGATATATCTCCCTTACCTTACAGTGGCGCCATGGTACTTTATTAAATAAGAAATGCTGGTTTAAATATATGAAATAAATAGGACACCTACTTAAGTAAGACTTGATCATTTATACGGTGGCGTTATTGTAATTGATTTAGTAAGTATTTTCTTAGTTTTTTCCACATTTTTAAAATTATTTTTTTTAAAACCGGCCAGAAATTAGTACTTTCCGGTTTATTTTTAGGTCAGAAAATGTCATTTTGTCGGACAAGTCCGATAAAAGCTTTTACCGGACTCATTTTTATTTACTCTCCGGCCTATCTTTAATAAAAATCAGTTTACATTTTTATAATAAGAACTCTCTATCAACTGATTTTAACAATTTTTTTTAACAATTGTTAATGTTTGGTTTACAAATATAAACATTATTTTTGAATAGTTATATTAAACTTACTATTATTAGCATGACTTATCTGTAAGCACGGTATATCAAAAATATTTGTTGACGTGAGATTTTTTGAACTGCTTGCATTATAATGAGTTTCTGAGACAATTCCTTTCAAAAATTTGGTATTTTTTTCATATCGTGTCCGGTACTTCGAAGGCAATAAATCAAAAGTTGCTTGGGAGGCCGCCTTAACAATTTCCTCCGGTATAATTTCATCTTCACAATCAAATGCATCATTTTGAATATCCATTTTCACTTTTTCATTTAAACGTCAAAATATGACAAGTTATTTTATAGTTTTAAATACTCGCCTACCATATAAACCAATTGACCGCTATCTTCGACTGTTTTATTGTTTTTAATATGAAATTTATGGTACAACAATGCCCGTTTTAAAAAAAATATTGTACATAATACGTCCCAAAAGTGCTTTTACTGGACTCGCAGGCTTGTAGGGCTCGGCCTGCAATTTGCCTACTTGTCCAGTAAAAGACCACTTTCAGGACAGGTTACGTAAACTACTATTTTAATTTACTTTAGTTTCTCGTTTTCCTATTTATTTAGAACTCGAAAAACAACACTATCATACCTAGATATCCAAACATATTAACTTATATCGCTATCTATTAGAAATTCATTGAACTATATAATATATAGGTACTTACATAATTTTTAATGGAATATTAAAGAAAGGCGGTTAAACGGGATAAAAATATCCTGGCGTCTCCTGTTTCTAAGCCACCTCCCCATAATTTTTTAGCCAAATCTGTTCAGTCGTTCTTGAGTTATAAATAGTGTAACTAACATAACTTTCTTTTATACATATGGATTAATATTAATAAAATATAGATAAATTTTAAATTTATTTACGACTTTATGGAAACAGAAGATGTTAATGATTATATTATTGCAAAGTTAATTATATAAGTATTAATACAGTAAACTGTAATATTGTCGTATTTAATAAAGCGACTTTCCAATAGATATTAAAGAATAATATAATAATAGAATTCTATCGCTTTACAAGTTTTGAAAAACATTTTCAAACCAGAATGGTTGGTTTAAATTATCTATTAGATATACCAACCCCGTTCGACTTTGAAGTGTAATCCAATATCCGTCGGGGTATATAACCCGGGAAGTAGTTGTTTCTTCTTGGTTGAACAGTCATTTTCTTTGAAAGTGATTTTCAAAACTTGTAAAGCGATAGAATTCTATTATTATATTATTCTTTGATATCTATTAATTATATAACTTGTTCAACTAGTTTTTTAGAATTTAGAAAGTATAGAACAAGAAAATGACTTTATAAGAAATTTGAAAAAATGTCGCATCCAGCAGAATTCGAACCTGCTTCTTTTACCTTTACGAGGTAATGCCTCTAGCATTTTCAGCCACAGATGCATTAATAATTAGTCGGCTTTTTGATCATATTAATTTAACATGTGACACTTATACACTTCCTTTTTAAGCACATTTATGGTTTACGTTAATGAGAAAGAGATTATTTGTCAATTGACAATTGAAACATAAACTCTAAGTCACTTTTTTTGTTCCGTGTCTGATATTTTTATTCGGTTAAGAGACCGTAACCATGGTATTTCAGTAAACTATAGATTTTTGAGATATCTCCTATGATTTAAAAAATAGACAAAGAGGGAAATTATTTAAGTAGTTGTTTTATGTCTATATATATCAAAAATGTTGAATACTTATTGCGTATAATTCTATAAAAACGCACGACTACACTTAACAAGTTTTTTGAAGTGTAAAATACAACAAACAAAAATGATTAAAAAAGTTTAAAAATATATAAAAACTATTACATTTAGTGTTTTGAAGTGATAACTTCTTATGGGAGGGTAACTGATTTTTAGCGTAACGCGTTGAAAAAAGCGTTTATCATAACGCGTTGTTTATCGTTTTTACACACAGGCGCAGTGAAACATAATAATAATATCATTTCTCTCTCTCTCTCTCTCTCTCTCTCTCTCTCTCTCTCTCTCTCTATGCTTTATTTATACGTATATTTCTTAAATTGTTCACATGATATATGTTTATACAATTTAAAAACTTATATATTTATAATAATTATTGTTCACTAAAATAATCTTTTCTTTTATAGGTATTTAAGCTACAGACCTTACAGTAAAGATCCATTACGAGATTACAACCGGGACGCAATTAGAGACTACCGGGACCCAATAAGAGACAACCGGGACCCAATTAGAGACAACCGGGATCCAATTAGAGACAGCCGAGACCCAATTAGAGACAGCCGAGACCCAATTAGAGATTCCATACGAGATCCGTATAATGATACTTACCGACCAACCAGCTACCTCTACGGAAGACCTTCTTCTACCACTGTTAAACCTCCAAGTGTTGAAAATGCTAATACACAAGCTCCACAAGAAAATTCGGGATAGTTTTAGATTTCATATTAAAATTTAAAGAAAATTTCTTTAGCTCAGTATTTTTTACATACCTTACTTTTATTTATTTTTCGTTTACCTATCATTTGCAGAGTTTTTTAATCACCAATTGGTAGATGAAAAATTTTCATAAAATGTACATAGTCTCTCAAAGATACAAACTTCTACAATATTTTTAAATTTACTTACTAAATAATAATAACTAAATTACATTACTACTGATAGAATAAAATTTTTCATCGTAGGTGTATTAGAGAAGTACATACAGTGTGTATCAGCCAAATGGAATAAATTCGATAATAAATAAATGAGGGCATGTTCGAAAAAACGCTCGGACACGTCGAGTGGTATTTTTAGTTGTGCATTTTTTTTCATAAACTTTTTTTATACAGGGTGTGTCATGTAAGAGTGGCCTATACCGAATTGGTTATTTTAAATAAAACACCCTGTATATTATTTAATTTTTGGATTCTTCAGAAATTTCTAGACATATTTTACGTACAATGTCCTATACCTATCTTCAACCGTTTTAATAATATTAAGTGTTTTCAGATTTATTGCAAAAATTTAAATTATAAAACAAAAAACTAAAACATAATACTGTTTATTTCTAAATAACGTAAAAAACAAAAAATATTTTATTATATCAATGTAGGAGATGTTCAAAATGTTCGCCGCGAACGTTTTGGCAACATCCTACTCTTAAATAGAAATTTCTTCTAACGTTGCTTAACATCTCAGGCGTAACCGATCTAATCGCAAGCGTTATTCGTCTTTTTAAGTCAGCTAAGTCGAGGGGTTTAGTTTGGTATACAATACTTTTGACATAGCCCCATAAGAAGAAGTCTAATGACGTCAGATCAGGTGATCGCGCTGGCCAATCCACGGATCCTCGCCGTCCTATCCATCGATTTGGAAATATTTGATTGAGGTACTGCCGGACATTGACTTGGTAATTCGGCGGTGCTCTATCTTGCTGAAACCATATCATATTCGTTGGAGCTTGTGGGTTTACTGGATTAGGATATAAGTTTCTCAAAGTTGGCACAACATCGTTTTGGAGTAGTGCTAAATAATTATCGCCATTCAGATTGCCATCAATGAAATAGAGACCTATGACCTATAATATGATCACCACCAATTCCTGCCCAAACATTAACCTTTTTAGGGTATTGCGTATGTTCTTCTCTCATCCAATGAGGATTTGCCCTAGACCAATAGCGGCAATTTGGACGATTAGCATGACCGTGAAGGGTAAAGGTACACTCATCAGAAAACAAAACATTTTCTAATTGGACCACATTGTTATCTAACATTGCCATCATTTGTTCACAAAAATACGTTCTCCTATCAAAATCGTCTTCTATGAGCTCCTGAGTTGGTATCATGTTATAGGGCTGCATTTTATTTTGTTTTAGTGTTAGAATAATCGACGAATGGCTAACATCAAACTCAAGCATAATGTCCAATTTCGTATCAGAACTTATTGCATTGTTATCAGTTTTTTTTATCTTTTTTACATGTCCAACCTCGCGAAACTGCTTTTCTATTTTGCTAATTGTTCCTTGGAAAATAGACGGGTGCAAATTTGTGAATTTGTCATAAAATAAGCGAGCAACTTCCAATTGTGTTCGTGTGTTATCTCCATAACCAATCATTTGTAGAATTGTTATTTTGTGCATTTCTGTTAAATGAACCATTTTTCTGATATGCACTTAACGAAATTCAAGCGACTTTAACACTGACAACTACTGTCATGCAGTCAGACAACAATTTGCTAAGGTCAGAGGCGATTTGACCAAAGTAATAAACTATTTAACAGTTTTTTTTTATTCCATCAGTAAAAAAGAAACTCTGAAATGTTTTTTTACTTGCACATTGTAAAAACCTAAATGGGAAATAAGTATTGAGTGTGTGGTACTGAATTTTTGTAATCAAAGAATTTTCCTTTTTTAATTTAAATTTTTGCAATAAATCTGAAAACACTTATTATTTTTAAAACGGTTGAAGGTAGGTATAGGACACTGTACTAAAAATATGTCTAGAAATTTCCGAAGAATCCAAAAATTGAATAATATACAGGGTGTTTTATTTAAAATAACAAATTCGGTATAGGCCACTGTTACATGACACACCCTGTATAAAAAAAAATTATTGAAAAAAATGCACAACTAAAAATACCACTCGACGTGTCCGAGCGTTTTTTCGAACATGCTCTCCTTTATTTATTATCGAATTTATTCCATTTGGCTGATACACACTGTATAAACATAAAAATACTCAAGATATCCATTTTAAAATAAATTTGTTTGCATGTATTTTTATATTATTTTAAAATTACAAGTAAAAGTAAAATGCAGAGCAATAAATAAAAATGTTGTAAGAATGTTAGAACAATAAAATGGTTTAAGAGCTTAATTTACGAAGGTTGTCTAAAAAGTTTTCTGGCCTAACAAATAAACATTTTTATTAGCCTTGCTACCTAACTGTTTGGTGCTCTATCTGTTTTTGTCCTTCCAAAGAATAGTGGCCGTATTCTATAACCTGATTGTTAAATAAAAATATTTGTTCTTCAAGTTCAAGTTTAGGTTAAAAACAGTAACATCTACAGAACCCAGTGCTTTAAATTTATTTAAAGTGCTGTTTTTGGATTTAGCCTTGACGAAAGCTAAAATGTGAATAGATCTTAAAAAAAATTACTTAGTTTTTTTTAATGAAGTACCTATTCTTTTCCACTTTATTAAATAATGATCTTTAAGAGTCTCATATATTACTTTGTCTTTTAAAATTTCAATTCTTTTCCAAACAACCCAACAGTCTTCGCCTTCATTTGAGTAGGTTCATCTTCTGCAACCTGCTTTTTCTATTCTTACATCTCTGGAGTAAAGTGTTGGATCCAAGTTTTATCAACAGTTTTGTTTAAAATGATACAAAATAATTTAAAAAATGTTTATTTAAATCATAAGGAATTAAAGCGTTTTTGATCTCAAATAAGATAACGTGGCTCTCAATGCGCAGATAGCTTACGTAAGACTAATCTTTTATTCAGTATATTACAAGTGCGGTTTTAGTATCACCTTTGCTTTATTCGACAGTGGTTCAGTTCTATTTAACGGTTAAAGAGTCTTTAAAGTCACCCCTTACCTAGGATCAGCGGGCGGCTATAAATGAGACCCTTTTTCGACCTTTGACCCTCGATGCGGCATGTGGTTGTATGCATTCATAATTCAACAATCTATTGTTTAAATTTGAAAAATATTTGTAATTAATTTTTTATAAATAAAAATATATAAATAAATACATACCAGACATTTTTCAATGGTGGTTGCCTTCAATTCATTTAAACGTAAAGGTAATGTTTTTCTGATTTTAACCATACATAATACTTATGCAAAATTTTGAAGTTTACAAGAGGTATTTTATTTTATTATAAGTGTTGTTCTTTTCTCAATGTAATGTTGAATATTCTAGTGTCTAGTCTGTAAACTTCACAATTTTGCGAAAGTATTGCATGTAGTTGAAATCAGAAAAAAATTATCTTTACTTTTCCGGTATTTATTTATTTATATATTTTTAAATTTAAACAATAGATTGTAAAATTATAAATGCATACAACCACACGCCGGATCAATGGTCTAGGATCGAAAAAGGGTCTTATTTATAACTCATTTATATACAGCCTGCTGTTCCCAGGTAAGGGGTGATTTCAAGGGTAGTACCGAATTCCTAACTATGGTCAGATCATTACAATCGACCCCCAGCTGAGCTACCGGTCTCAGACCCTCTCCGTTAATACTATGTCCGAATTCCTAACTGCATACAAATATTATTTAATTCTGAATTTAATAAATCTAAAATAGTCTTCAAAATTTTAAAAACGAAATGTGTTTTGGAAAATTTTACATTATTTTTTTTATAAGATTAGATTTGAGTAGTAAAAGTATCGCGCGTTAAAATCTTGAAGTGAATGTTTTTAGTGAAGATAAACTGTTTGAAGTAATTTTTTTCTAATTTTGTGTGATTAATAAAATTAAAAAAATTATATATTTAGTTTTGTAATTTTTTTCTAACTTAATAAAATTACAGAAATTTAAACATTGCTACTATATATTTATTTTCGTTAATTTGATAAAATATGTATACATGTCAAAATATATAAAAAAAAGTTAAAATAATTATATATGTACATAAATACATTTCGATTAAGAAATCTAAAGTAGTCGCCAAGATCAGGTAAAAGATGTTGAGTTAGGAATTCGGACATAGGATTACCGAATTACTTACTAATCCCCAAATTTTATGACCGCGGTTAGGAATTCGTATATCCCGGATTTCAAAGACCTTTTTTAACATTTTTAAGGTTATCACTGTTAATTGTAGTTTTTGGTCTTCCTTAACGCTCCTCTTGACTGAAGCTGATGGTACTAGCATTAAAATTATACGATTCTGCATAAGTTTCTATCTATAGCGTTTAATTTATTTTTGTTTATGAAAGATATTTTTTCATTTAGCAACAGCTTTATATTAATGTTTTTTTTTATATTCGTTAACACATTGAAATGACTTACTAAAGTGATTGTCAAACAACAACTTACGTTGCAAAATGAGTATGTTTCCACACATATACCAACACATTTTTTAACTAAATTTAACTCAAAAACCTTTTAGACCACTCCCGTAAATTATTTAAAGAAAATATCATATCTTGATCTTTAAAATATGTTTTTGATTTATTTATAAGAAAAAACAGTAAAACATTGGGACATATCTGTGACATCACAAATAATTATTTAAGTTTATAATTCATATTGTAAATATTATTTGTAATTTTTAACTTCTTATGGTGCAATTATTAAATTTGAAATGTTAGTTTAAGATTAATATGTAGAACCACGCAGTACACTGCCGTTTCTGTATATTTGATAATTTATAAATTACAAACTATTTTAATATTATAATGATTTTGTTTGCAATAAATATTTCCAGCTTTACTTTACACCGTAGTTTAATCTATGTACGTAAATTAACAAAAAAATTTTTACCTAGCTGACATTCACATAAATATTAAAACAACCATAATAATATAGTGGAGTGCCTGGAGCATTCAAAACGTTAAAACCTCAGATTAGAGTTACAGTGAATGAATTTATATAATCGACGTGGGGTTTTGTTTTTTATACTATAAATTACAATGTTTACCCAAAATTTTTTTGTGCTTTCAATTTTTTCATTGTTTAAACAAATTATTATGAAAAATTAATTTTTGAGCATATAATTTTACTTTAAATAGTAATTTTTTCATTTATACGTTAAATTTTACATGAATAGACATAGAGAAACATCTTTCGAGAATACCTGTGTATAAAAATAGCAGTAGCGATTTCGAACAGGTAATAAAACTTGGAGGGAAGAGCAAAGCGGCTGCTGCTATGTAGCGCCTATCCGAGCGCGAGCGCCTATATGAGAAATCCTTCAGACTTTTTTTTTAACTCCGTCGGGTCCATTTTATACTGTAATTCTTTCATATTTTGTAGATAAATTTGTAAAGCCTTCACATAGGAAAAATGCCCTGATTCATGAAATAATGGAACCATTAGCTCAATACTATATAAATGTAAATTCCTATCTCCCATACAATCCGCAGCAATGAAGTCCTTCAATATAGGTACTAACCATTTGAAAATAAGTAATCCATAGTTTTGACGCTTTATTATTATTTTTAAGCTTCAGTAACTTATTTTTAAAAAATTTAGTAAGCGTTTGAAATCCGTGGTTTCTAGTTATTTCTGTATAGTTAAACATTTCAAAAGTAATAGAGGTATCATCAGTTATTACATTTGCAAAATCTGTATTGTGTTCCATAAGATTTTCAAAAACCGATTGTGATAAAGCTTGCTTTAATAAAGTACGAGCACGTACTGCTCTAGCATACGCATGTTCAGAAGTTATGCGATCAATTGTATTTTTAGCATATATGGTAGAAAAAGCTTCTTTTATCCCACTTCCAGCCATAATATAACCAATGGATCCCATGTAAGATATTGGAGTATGAAACATGCCTAGCCTCCACTTGTCAGACTGGCCAGAGCAACGCGACGTGTCAACTTAATCCACCCTTATACTGTTTAATGCCCGACATCGAGAACGGATCAACTTGATCGTTTCTTTATCCCCAGGGTCTACAGATTGTGCAACTTAATACCTTCCCACGTCTTCCCCACTCGTCCAACTTGCAGGCCTTTAAATGCCAAATTAATAAATTGTCTCTTCTACATTTTTATTTAGGTCTATACCTACGAGGACATCCTTAATAAAAAAAAAATTAAAAAATACACAGCAGAAGCAATATCCCGTGCTTTCATGTATAGAGGTTGATCGAACGTTAAAATGCATGTTCTCATATCCAATTCTTTAGCATTATCTACTGAATTTTTTATTGTTGTGTAAATTGTGTGATAATCACTTGGAGCTGCGTTAATGAAAGGCAAAAAAATTATGGATGACACATCAAAATCATGGGCATTAGTTAATAAATTCATAAATCCATTCCATCCGGAAAATTTGTTATTATTTTTGAACTTTAAATACGTCCACAAAATATATAATTGATCATTTGTAGTAAATTTGTTGACATCCGGTTCAACTTCTGGTAACGTGATTATTATCTTTGCAAATCCTGTACCTGTAGAAGCTGGATATATTTGCAGAGGGATATTTCCGTGTTTAAAAAATTCATATTCAGGTGGAAGTGTCTTCAAGCACTTGATAGGTCGTCGAGGTTGTATGTTGTATACCATCACTTGGACTAACTATTTCAATGCTTCCCATATAATGAAACGTTCCTTTACAATCAATAGTGTTGATATTTAATAAACAACATCTATATTTTTATTTGATCCGTTCTTGATGTCGGGCATTAAACAGTATAAGGGTGGATTGAGTTGACACGTCGCGTTGCTCTGGCTGGTTTGACAAGTGGAGGCTAGGCTCGTTTCATACTCTAATATCTTACATGGGATCCATTGGTTATATTATGGCTGGAAGTGGGATAAAAGAAGCTCTTTCTACCATATATGCTGAAAATACAATTGATCGCATAACTTATGGACATGCGTATGCTAGATCAGTACGTGCTTATACTTTATTACAGCAAGCTTTATCACAATTGGTTTTTGAAAATCTTATGGATCACAATACAGATTTTGCAAATGTAATAAGTGATGATGATAACTCTATGATTTTTGAAATGTTCAACTATACAGAAATAACTGGAAACCATGGATTTTAAACGCTTACAAAAATTTTTTAAAATAAGTTACTGGAGCTTAAAAATAAAAATAAAGCGTCAAAACTATGGATTACTTATTTTCGAATGGTTAGTATATTGAAGGACTTCATTGCTGCGGATTGTATGGGAGATAGGAATTTACATTTATATAGTATTGAGCTAATGATTCCATTATTTCATGCATCAGGGCATTTTTCCTATGTGAAGGCTTCACAAATTTATCTACAAAATATGAAAGAATTACAGTATAAAATGGACCCGACGCGACGGAGTTAAAAAAAATTTCGGAAGGATTTCACATCTAGGCGCTCGCGCTCGGATAGGCGCTACATAGCAGCTGCCGCTTTGCTCCCCCTCCAAGTTTTATTACCTGTTCGAAATCGCTACTGCTATTTTTATACACAGGTATTCTCGAAAGATGTTCCTCTATGTCTATTCAGGTGAAATTTAACGTATAAATGAAAAAAAATTACTATTTAAAGTCAAATTATATGCTCAAAAATAAATTTTTTATAATAATTTGTTTAAACAATGAAAAAATTGAAAGCACAAAAAAAATTTGGGTAAACATTGTAATTTATAGTATAAAAAACAAAACCCCACGTCGAGTATATAAATTCATTTATTGTAACTCTAATCCGAGGTAAAAACCTCTAGACACTTCACTAATATAGTTTCTCTTTTATGTTTGTTTGTTTGTAATTCTTCGAGGAACTAAGAGCTTGTGGTTCATCACTTTCAGTGTGTTCGTTTGCCGTGCGGGGTATAGCACTGGTCTTCGCTGACTTTGACGGCCCTATTCACCGGCCGAGAGTTCTAATCCCGTTTACGCCAAAAAAAGAACTTTTTGGAAAAATTTTATTTTAAATAAATCGAAAAAATTCACTTTTAAACCAAATTAAACTAAAAACGTGAAAAATAAATATAGTTTAAAATAACTAGCAAACACTATCATAGAACTAAGAAGTTAAAAATAATTTTTAAAATAGACTTAAAACAATAATGAACAAAAAGTACAAGTCTTGTAGTAAAAGACAGCGTGGGGCGCTCGATTTACGAAAAAAATGCCATAAAGCGCCTACTTTTTTACAATATTTTCAAGTTTATTTTAAAAATTATTTTAAAGCTTTTAATCCAATGAGCTTTAAAAACGTAACTTTTAATTTTTTAAACTATATTTCAGCCACAACATTTTACAAAACTAGTTTTAGGAATATAAAAAAGTTAGGTCTGGTCCCGATAAAAGTGTGCATTTGTAGACAACACAAGCATCACTGGGAACACATTACAGTTCATAATTATGTGTCAAGAGACGTGATCTGGATGACCTGAAATACCGCAAAAACAAGCAGAAGTTAAATAAATGTCATTACAGATTTTTAACGGGACATGCACAGGTAAAATGGCACAATACGGCTGTTAAATGGAAACTCTAGTTAAGCAATTTGTAATAAGAACCAATAACAAATAAAAAAGTACTTAAAATAACGTAATTAGGGTTTAGTATAACAGGTGAATATATCAGGCAGCTTTTAAAGGCAAATAGTATACAAATATCACATATACCAATTACTAAATATAAATTAAAAAATATTTAAAAATAAAAATTTGATATTAATTAGTAGGTACTTAATCATCATTAAATATTTTTATAATATAAAATGTTTTACATTGCCATAATATTTAAAATTTAGAAATAAAACAAATAAGGAATTTTATTAAAAATTAAATGAAATAGAAATAGAAAAAATCACATCCAACAAAACTTAAACCTACGATTTCTACATACACCTGGTGGTGTCTTTAACCATTCAGCGACATATGTCTCAATGGGTATCCCAACTTCCAGATCTTGATTAAACTCATTTGTATGAGATACGTACTTAATTCCTCCTTAACCACATATATGACGTTAATAAATCAAAAGAAATACAACATTAAACCAGACGCCTCTTTTTTTATCCCCTATTTTGTATTTATATTTGGCTAAAGGACTGAAACCATCGTTCTTTAAGTAAATCAATTATTTGGAAAGATATCTAGTGAGATTTTTAAAATTTAAAATTATACAAACCAGAAATAATGATATTAAAGGAAAATAGAAAAAAGTCACGTCCGGTCAGAATTTAATCTGCAATCTCTACTTATAACTGGTAGCGGCTTAAACCATTTGGACATAGGTATCTTACTCAGTCGGCGTTTTTGACCATATATATTGATTATTTACCATTGGACAATGACTCAATTTTCAAAATTATTTTTTATTTGTCTATTTCCTTAATTTTAAAATTTTTAAAAAACTTGAATGAAAATCATTAGTTAAGTTAAAAAAATGTATGGTTCTGGCACCCTAACCGACTAAAAGTATAAAAGAGGCACATAAAAAGTGACTTAGATGTTGATGATTTAATTTTTGATTTGACAAATATTTTCTCTGATTTTGGTTATATCTAAGCTAAAAGAGAAGTTGATTATGTGTCCTAGATGATATGAGTTGAACCAAGATATGATTAAAACCGCTAACTTACTAGGTATCTGGGACTCACAGTTAAATCCCTACCGGTTGTAGGTAGATATCACAGGTTTTTTTGGATTGTAACATTTTTTTGATGTTTTAAAATATTTTTTTACTGTTTTAACAAAAATTAAATATTAAAATTAAAATTTTTATGCAATATTGGTGTAAATAAATAAAATATTTAAGGTATTATTAGGTATTATAAGCAATTCTGGACGCGTTCGAAGCAAATGTTGGTTTAGTGTATTATAAGGAATTCAATATTAACTATTCACAGAAATGCTTTGTCATTAGTCCGAACACAATTAATACTTTGTTTAAACATGGAAACAAAATACTACACAACTGTATAAATGTTTTTACCCACGACTCATAAGTAAATTGCGTATTTTTTAACCTATAACTCTGTCAGTAAGTGTCAAATTATTGAGGAGTTGTGTTATAGTTTCATTTACTAAACTAGTGGAGTAAGTAAATAGAAACCTGTATTATTATGTTGATTACCTACAGTTTTCATTAAATTAAACTAACATTTGACATTTCTCAGACAGAAGTGTCTGCGAAATCGAATGCTTTGACAACTTATGCCAAAATTTAATTTTTATATTTGTTATTTTTAGTTTTATACAAAACCATTTTCTAAGTCGTGGGTAAAACATAGTACTTCACTCGAGGAACAAATTGCATATTTAGCTCGTTTCTTTAGCCCCTTCGCTCGCAAGCTCGCTCATGGGCCAAACACACTCGCTGTAATATGCAATTTACTCCACTCGTAAAGTAATATACTATTAAACATTTGTTTGCGGGATTGTATGTAGTTATGGACTAGGTTTTATGCGCTTTTTGTTATACTTACAATTGATAATTTTAAACTTACCTTTATACAGTGCGCGTCCATAAAGTAACGCATAAATTCATTTTTAGCTAAATAAACAATAAAAATAGACATTAGCGAAACAAGTCGATTTTTGATTTTAATTTACTATTTTTTTAAATTATAATTTAATGTATAGGAAGCATCTTCGTGTGGTCATCACCATTTTTGTTTTAATAGAACCCCCCTTTTTTTTTGATATCCAGATTTCCCTTGCTAAGCTAATTTCAAAAATGTATAACACGTTGCTTCAAATTGGTACAGAGTGGGCAATAATACAAAAAATATTATGAAAATTGTTTATGGAAGGTTCTGATACACTACTAAAAAGAAACAAACGAAAATTTACAATAAATGTTGAAACTGTTCTCTATTGATCGTTAGACAATGACTAAACCGGGCATTACACTCGTCTATAACATTCTGTAGCATAGCCGGTGTTATGTTCTGTATTTCTTGTCTAATTCGATTTTTTTTAGTTTACAAATATTTCCAAGCCTGTTTGTGTAGACTTTACTTTTAAAATAACCCCATAAAAAGAAGTATAATGGGCTCAGATCAGGTGGTCTAGCGGGCCATTTCACTGGTCCCCTTCCTCCCATCTACAGTTACTGCAAAATGTGGTGGTGCACCATCGTATTGAATCCAGATTCTGCAGTCTAAATTAGAGGATATTTGAATATGGGGAAATAACTGGATCAGATCAGGAATTAATGTATTTTGTAGGAAATCTAGATATAATACTTAAATTTTCATCAAAAAAATATGGACCAATAATTGTATTTCTCACAATACTAGCGTTGGTTTTTTGTGATCATTGCGTATGGTACTTTTGCATCCAGTGTGGATTTTTATCAGACCAATAACGGGTGTTTTTCCGGTTAACATGACCGTCCAAATACAATGTTGCTTCGACCGAAAATAAAACGTTATCAATTAAATTGTTGTTTTGGTTCATCATTTACTCGCAGAATCCAGTTCTTTGGTCAAAGTCGACTTTAGCAAATTCATGGATAAGACGTACTTCATAAGGATGGTATTTCACCTTTTTAAAAACGTTTGATACTGAAGACTTTTCAATACCAAAATCCCTAGATAATCCTAGCACTGTACAGTGTGGATTTTCTATTGCCGACAAAATTATGTCTTGTTGAACATCTTCAATACCTTTTGGTCTACCTTGTTTTGCTACTTACATGTCCTAATTCTCTGTATTTTAGCTCTATTCTGCTTACCGTAGACTGTGAAATAAGTTTACGATCTGGGTGCATTTCATGGAATAATTGGCATACGTCTTGTTGAGTTCGCCTCTTATCGCCAATACCAATCATCATTAATATTTCAATCCTAACAGTTTCGGTTAAAGGCATTTTGTAAAAAAACTATCAAATGATAAATTGCTTAAATAGTTTTCACGTACCTTATTGTACCTTCTATAAAGCGTTAACAATACAGAATTGTACTTTAATATGTTTTTCTGACATTTTTTAATGTCAAATAAAAACATTTTAAGAAAAAATTGTCAAACAATACAAATATTTTTATAGTTCAGGAGCTTGAATCACAAAAGTTTTTGGATACAATGTTTAAAAACTGCAAGTTGTTTTTCAGTTTATTAAAGTAGTTGTAGGTATGACAATACGTAATTTCATTTAATGTGTTTATTACGTTTATTCTTTATTTATTCATTTGTAAGTAACTTAAAATTTTTGCGTTTTTGGCCACTATGTATCGATTTGAAGCAATAGTTTTGGAATCAGCTCAGCAAGGTAAATCCGGAAATTGAAAAAAAAAATGATGACGTTGCCACACGAAGATGGTTCAGCCGATACTTTAAATTATAATTTAAAAAAATAATAAATTAAAATCAAAAAGAGATATGTTTCGTTAATTTCTATTATTATTGTTTATTTAGCTAATAATGAATCTATGCGTTACTTTATGGACGCACTGTATACTTTACAAACCTATTTAATTTTCAGAAGATATTATCTTGAATAAGTTAAAACAGTCACAGTAGTTGGCCGGGTGCCAATCACGAAAAACTTGCGATGGCCAATCACTGATATTAATTTTGGTTTCAGGAGGAAAATGCCAAAAACTGCTCTTGGAGATAGTTATAAAAAAAATTATACAGAGGTTGATATTCAAAAAGCTCTTATAGATATATTAATAATGGGTTATCAATAAGAGAAGCTTCAAGGCGCTTTAAAATTCCTAGAGCAACGCTTCAATTCCGTAAGCAAAACCAATTTGTGAAAACTAGTTTTGGTCCCAATCCTGTACTTAAGCAAGAAGAGGCAAAGTTATTGGTTAAGTGTATTTTCGAAAATCATAAGCGAGAATTTCCTAGACGAAAAGAGGACATTCAAGAATCAATAAGAGATTTCTTAAAGAAATGTCCACGAGAGAACCCGTTTATTAATAATTACCGAGATATTCTCAAGAGAAGTCCTGAAATTTCTATCAGAACTAGCGAAGCTGTTACTTCTGCTAGCAGAAACATTTTTAAAGAAAACCTACAGAAGTGGTTTAAGGACATTCAGGACTATCTCAGTGTAAGAGATGGTTAAGCATTTTAGAAAATCCCGATAAAGTTCTCAATGATGACGAAACTTGTTTCAACCTATGTCCTAAAAATACTAAAGTTCTTGCTACCAAAGGATCTAAAAACGTGTATGAAACTGAACACGCCCCATCTAAATCTACACTCACGGTTATGTTTGCTTTTACCGCGTCTGGAAAAGTCACCTTGCCCATGATAGTGTACCTGTACAAAAGACTGTCGGAAGCTGTGGGAAAATCAGTTTCTACTAGTTGAGCAATAGGTTTATGTGGTGCTCGTGACTCTTTCGAGCACACAAAGTTTCTTTATTTAAAGATTTTTAGTTATATGCAATCGTTGGCGATCATTTGGTCTCTTCTTTTCTTTTTCAGTGATTTAATAATCACTGATTAAGATTCATTTTTTTTTTTGAAAATCTTTATGAGATTATTCGTATGGATAGCAAAATAATCTCAACCTGTATGGAAAATATGGAAGATCACCGTTGCTAAGACAGTGGATCGTGGTTGATATAAAAAAGGCGAAACAAGTTGTTTTATAGATTATTTTTGATATTTCACAAAAAGTCAGATGTATTTATTTTGCTGCAGTAATACAAGTTGTTATATATTCATTTTATTTTATTTTAATTTTGGTGTAATGACCATTGCACTAAAGTTTATCATATAGCGGCTGGATGAAGGCGGAAATAATGGTAAATTATGGAAGAAATATTGTGCATCCTAGTTTGAAAGAAATCGGAACTGTCTTTCCGGTCATTTTATTTTTAGATAGCCACTGCACACATATTACTTACAAGCTTAGTTCTCTATGCGTGAGACTGGAAATCATTCTAATATACCAGGATACCTCAACCAGCAGACGTTGCAGCTTTCAAACCCCTAAAAAATGGGCAGAAAAAAGCTGTGGTACAGTGGAGGCGAAACCATCCAACGGATAGGCTTACAAAAGAACAGTTTGCACCGATTCTAAAAATTGTAGTAGATCAAACTGCCAAATCAAGAATGATAAAGATCGTATTTCGGGTTACAGGCTTATGCCCCTGGAATCCTGATGCAATTGATTATTTTAAATGCTTGGGATTGCACAGTAACATTGATTCAGTTACAATGGAAGAGGGTAAAGAAGAACTTTATTTAAAATATACTGATTTTGTAGATATTGTTGGTAAAAATCTGATAACAAAACTTAAAACTGTATCAGATAATCAAACACCTACAAATTTTTCCTCTACTCTTTTTTAATTATGGAAAAAAATTTCACCACTACATAAAGACACAAAAATTTCAGATGGTGACATCGTTCTACAAAATTTTGAACAAAATACCGATAGCCAAATACAGATGCAACTCGTGGACCATATAAACCAAGAAGATATTGTATTAAATGAGCTTAATATTGACAATATTCCTATTGTTTTTGATTTCAATAATGACAATCAATTAATAGATGTTACCTGATGAAAATATACGAGATATACCTCAAACACGACAAAACGAGATAAATGAAACAGTGAAAAAATAACTAATCAACAAGCTAATGAAAATGTTCAAAGTTCCGTAAACTCTTTTGAAAACAGTTTGTGGTTTGCCTAGACACCAGTCAGAAAATGTAAAAAAAATACCGAACGAATTTCCTTTGCAATAACATCGACGCAGTGGCGTAAAAGAAAGGAGGAAGAAAATGAAGCTAAGCAAAATGAGCAAAAGGAAAAATAAAATAGAAAGAAACTTCGACTTAAAAAAGAAAATAACAAAATAACTTATAAAGGAATTAAAAGAAAAGTGACTCCAAAAAAACAATCAACTTTAAATTACAAATTCACAAAGTTATGTTCCTAAAATTGAAATAAATCTAAAAAATAAAGAAAATCATTTAGAAGATATTCAGGAAAGTGATTTTTACAAACCAGTAACTAATCATTTGAAAGATGTTTAGAAAAGTGATGTTTATAAAACAGTAACTAATATTTTAAGAGAATGATCTAATGAAACCAAAGGCACCTCAAAATCTAAAAAAGTGCAAGATGATAATATGTTAAAAGAAGTGTCAATATTAAAACCAACTCAAAACCAAAAGCTTGTTGAAAGTAATAATCGTGTTGCTGATGTTAAAGAACATTTAGTACTGTTTTTAAATAATAATGTGGAATTTCATAAAAATATTGCCATCATGAACAATGCGGTAGAAAAAGTTAAAAAGTGGTTATTTTCTGATAGTAAATTTGAATTTAGAAACGAGGTACAATACACTGGATTGTGCTTGGGATATACCTACCCACAACTTAAGTCATGAAAACCCAGAAACCAAGTGTCAATCTTGTAGACGAGTTTATCACAATTCTTGTATTAATAGACTCAATCTCCATAAATTAAATTCACTGATATTTACGTGTCAGCCATGTTAAAAATAAATAAAATAGCAATGTAGACGATTAGTTATGTTTTCAGAAACAACAACTGTAGGCAATTGTTGATTTTTATTTTTTGATTTAGTTGCAATACAATGAAGATTTATTTCATTTTTCAGATTAATAGGTAGGTACCTATCTATTTGTTTTTTTCTTCAAAATCCTTCCTATACAGCACTTCATGTGTGAGCCAATGTAAATGAAACTAGTTGACTTATACACAGCCAACCATAACGTTCACTCATACTCAAATCTACTATACTTTACCTGGTTAATATGATATATTTTTTACCAATTTTACTGAACTTGACACATGGCTAATCATTAAATAACCAATGGCCAATGATGAGTTGCCCTATGCCAATCACTAGTCGATCATGGGCCAATAACTAGTTGATCTCGGCCAATCACCAGCCTTCGGATTTTTCTTAATAATTTGGTTTATTGTTGAAAATTGACTATTATTTGAAATAATTGAGTTGCATTTTTAAAAACTACACTAAAAGCATCATTTATTGATTATACCAGTATAGAACTAAAAGCTTAGAATTACATGTTATAAGTAGTTTTGCCTAAACAATGTAATAAGTGGCCAATCACTGGGTAGGTTACCCTAATGACTACTGCATACGTAAATTATCAGCTACTTAAATTAAACTTAGATTCAATTACTGCTTTTGATGGTAATCCGCATACATTAACAATTTTTGTTGGAAATTGTGAAAGTCTTATTTCAGTATTGTAACCCTAATAATCCCTTATTAAGTAAAATTGGCCGGTTGGGCGCCAATTTATAGCTTAATAATTTAATTTTCCCCTTTTATGGGATTTTAACTCTTGGATAGCTCAATTGGGTTCGTGGCTTCTTTCCTGAGTTTTATCAATCCCTTCCAAACACAAATTACAGAGCGACAGAGTACAAAACAAAGCAAATAACACTTAATAACACTTAAACACCAGTTTAAAGGATCTATTAAAAAAAATTTCAATAGTAGTTATAGTAAAAAACGATAAATTTATTAATTCTCTTATCTCTTTTCCGTAATGGAATCCATAAAGAAACTTTTCCTTGGGATGGGTTTAAGTACTCTTCGGGATATCAACTATATTAATTTCCAGGGATGGTATTGATTTCTCTTCGGAATATAATCAACTATCCTTAAGTCGGTTTTTAAATTGACGGCTTGACACGTCCTCATATTAAATATCTATTCCCTACTAGGGCCCCTTTGGATGTGGCAAAAAACCTTAATAATGTAATCAACAATTAAAACTCCATCCCTTAATAAATTACAATCAAATAGAATCGCTATCTGAATTCTCCATATTATCGATAAATAATTAATTTAAATACACGTGTATTATACTCTCTATGATCACAAAAACTGATGTTTGCGATAGCGATTGTACTTGAAAGTAAGTGTAATATTTTACAAAAGCAAAATTCACCACAATTTGGACAATTTATATAATAAAAATAAAATTTATAACTGAAACTAAAGAATTACTTTCTGTATTGAGGAGCACTTTTCAGGGATACAAACAAAGTTGAAATGAACGCGAAATTACAATCTTCGAACAAGAAAACGACGGATAACAGAGAGTCTCGTCTCCAACTTAATAATCGTGGCACAAAACAATAAAATAAATATCTACCAATAGTCAGGTAGATTTCGGAACTAAAATGATCCCTGATCGTTACAGTATTTGCAAGTTACACTGAGTTTGCTTTAAATACATTTCTGTTAAAACACATAGTTGGAAAGTTCATGGGACGAGCCCAAATATTAATCGGGTTACGTACAGAGCCTTAGACCTGGGCTGAAGTAAAACAAGCCTTAAATTTAAGTTTCGGAGATCAACACAACATAGCTTGTTTGGTCCAAGACCTTATAAATTTAAGACCTCTGAAAAATGAGTCTCCTTACAATTTTGGTATGAGATGCCAGGATTCTAAAAGTCTAATTATTTCAATATTAAATGCTTTAAATATAATTGATCATGAAAGGCAATTCAACTTAAAAATTATAATGAATTGGCACTAAAAACATTTATTAGAGGCCTCCCATTACTACTACAAACTAATGTTAAAGTAAGATCCCATGATAGCTTAAAAAAAGCTATGAGTTTAGTTATAGAGGAAAAAACCTTTCTATACTTGACTCAAAGAACAAATAACTTGTATTTAAATGCATCGTTTAAAACTAGTTTTAGAATAACTTCTTCTAGGAATCCCAATCATCGAAGTTATCCAACAACGTCAACTCATTTTAACTTCTTTAACAATTCTATCCTCAATTTCAACCCAATCAAGTAATAAGACCTAACTTTTATAATTTTTCTCAACCAAAACCTGTTTTTCCAAACAGTAGTAATAACTTCCCAAATTGGAGGCCAACGTCACCCCTTTTTCCTAAATCAATATAATAATTCAATGCCACCAAGAATTTTCAATAACCACTTTCAAAATAACGGTCCTAACACTTCCCAAAATTTTAAACCTAAACCAATGGTAATACAAGAAACTTAAAAATTCAACCCAAACCAAACTTTATTACGTTATTACAGACAATTTATACCTGACTTTGCAAAAATCACAAAACCTATGAACAAATGTTTAAAATAAGCGAAACGTATAATTCATGACCAAGCTTTTATTAACTGTTTCCAAACGTGTAAAGAAATTTTAACTAATGACCCTATATTACAGTACCCCGACTTTACGAAACCGTTTATTTTGAAGACAGATGCCAGTAACTTTGCTATAGGTGCCGTTTTATTACAAGGTAACGTACCTAACGACAAACCAATAGCTTACGCATCACGGACCCTAAATACTTCGGAGACCAATTATTCGACAATAAAGAAAGAACTGCTTGCGATTGTGTGGGCATGTAAACATTTTCGACCATATTTATATGAAAGGAAATTTTATATATATATAGGTACGGACCACAAGCCATTGTCCTAGTTATTTAGTCTTAAGGAACCTAATTCAAAATTGGTTAGATGGAGGCTAAAATTGGAAGAATATGACTACAAAATTATATATAAAAAAATGAAAAATAATACAAACGCTGACTGTTTGTCTCGAATATCCATAAACGCATTAGAAGACGAATCTGTAATAAACAACCCCGGAGACGTTGACGAAAACATTTTAGAATATTTAAAACACCTTGCAGAAAATATTCCTCTAGATCCACAACCTTCAACAAGTAATTCTTCTAACAAAAAAATTACTATTCTCCCTGATATTTGCATTATTCCAAATAAAAATAAAGAAAAAAACAAACTCTGAGAATATTTTATCTGACAATCCAGATTCTTCAAATGAGTCAACATAACATTCGACAGCCAATAAGACCACTAACAATGCCATACCTATTTTGGACGACATTATAAACAACAAAACACATCAAATCTTAGTTTACCCAAATGTTCATCACAAAACTGACGTTAAACATGAAACTTACAAAAACAAAAAAATAATAAAAGTAAAAATATCCGAAAATAATAATGACAAATTAATATTAGAATTTTTGACAGAATTTACCAACTTAGAAAACACTTTTTATTTTTATTCCAATAAAGAAAACATCTAAAGGGATTTTAATCGAATTTGTTTACAACACTTTTCTAAAAACATACCAAAAATGATCAAATGTACTAAATTGATTAACACTGTTGCGGACAATCACTATCACTAAGGTAAAACCAACCATCAAGTTATTACCGAATCTTGCGAGCGACTAAAAACAAATTATTATTGGAAAAATATGAAAACGTCAATTACAAACGATATTAACGCTTGCTCAACTTGTCAAAAAATAAATTTTCAAGGAAAAACCCGTACGTTTCGATCATGTTAACATAAACAGCTCTTAAACCATTTCAAATAATCTATATAGACGTATATTCTTACGATAATAAAATTCATCTGATGATTATAGACGCCTTCACCAAATTAGCTCAAGCAATTCTGTTACCCGGTAAGACAGCTGTACATACTAGTAAAGCCCTGTTAAAAATTTTCACCACTTTTGGCGTTCCACAACTATTAACCGTTGATAAAGGAACATAATTTAATAATGAAATTATTAAATACATTTTAGAACTACAGAAAATTAAAATACATTTTACGACTACAGCACTACAGCACACCGTGAATCAAACTCTATAGTAGAAAGATTCCACTGAACGCTGATTGAACATCTAAGAATATTACAAGAAACTCACCATAACGAACCGGACTTAATGGACCACGCAATAATTGCTTACAATAGTTCTATCCATAGCTCAACTAATTTTTCCCCTTTTGAACTAAAATTTGGACATACAGACTCAAGAAGCCCTAACGAAATATTTTTACCCCACACAGCTACACGGACTATTCAAGTAATCATAAAAAAAACTGAAATACGTATACCAAAATGTAAATGAAAAACAAAGAGATCAAAAAACTAAAATTTTTAAAAAACGAAACGATCAAGGCCACGACAATACCGAATTCAAAGTAGGACAAACTGTCTATAAAACCAATCCTTCTAAACGAAACAAAAAAGACAAAAGGTTCTTAGGTTTTTATCGGATTGTCGAACTACTTCACAGAAACCGTGTTAAAGTAAACTGGAAATTAATAAAACACAAAATAGTTTCAGAAAAAACCGAAAAAGTACACATTAATGAACTAAAGAAACCTCCTCTTGCAGATTCCTCCTAATCTGGAGAACAGACACTACAGGCGCAGGACAAAACCCCTGCGAAATACACAACCTAAATGACAATCTGGGACTCCTTCCTCTATATCTATGAAAAGCACAACTTATAAGACCGACTATCGGACGTTCGTTCATGTTTATGATTTAACAAATATTACAAAACAATTTTTGACACTCAAAAGATAATACCTCGACATAAAATACACTCTTCTAAACTCATCAAAACATTTTAGATTTGATGAAGAATTTCAAAATTCCTATCACATGATCCAACTGCAATAAAACAAATTTATTCTTTAATTTAATCAACTTAACCCCTTTCGAAATCCCAAAATTAAACAAACACTATTTGACGGAGTTGGTTCGGTAATAAAGTTCCTTACAGGAAATCTCGATCAAACTGATGCCAAAGGTTATGATCAAGCTATCTCCTCTTTATCTAATAATCAGAATAAATTGAAAACATTAATCGAACAACAAATCACACTTCTACAGTCCTCTATACAAAATTTTGGAAACACAACTAAAATAGTATCTCGAAATCAGTTAATATTCAGTTCTCGCATTAATAAAATACAAAAGTTAATACCAAATCTAAGTTTGGACCAGGTTGAAACCGTTCACTATTTCGCGCTAAAAAGACTCGTTTCACAATTTTCTACTATACATCATTCAAAGCTTATTTTTATTAAAGTAGGCCTTGTTAGGGTGATGAATTTCGCCCTGTATATTTAATCTTATTCTCAGTTGTAAATGCGCTGTTGTCACGTCCTCCATAAAATCATAGTGTTAGTGACCATAAATAAAATAACAATTGTGTACTCCATTTCAGCGCCATCAAATCATTAAAAATTAGTACTTTCACAACAAACGAACATCGTCAATTTAAAAATATATATTTAGATATAATGAATGCATTTACAAAATAATAGTACATAATTAAATTAAAGCAAACAATAAAAACATTTACAAAAAAGTCTTCATTTTCGTGGAGCTTTCCAGGTAGTGCGGTATTATGACATACCAATTGGTTTTAGCTATTTTGATAAGTAGAACAAAGATACATATTCCCACAAAATGTTATGCTTTAAATAATGGAAATCCGTTTAATATGTGTTCAATAGCTACAGTGCAATAATTCAGCAGAAAAGCAGGTACACTAATGGTAAAATAAGCAAAGTAAAAAAAATGAAACATACAACATTAAAAAAACATATAAACAACAAAAATTGGAGTAACAGATTTGGTTAAAACTATTGTCACGTTCATCTATTCGTTATGTATTTTCAATTCACCTCCAGTATCAAAGGTAAAATGTTGTCAAGTGAACAGTTTTTTATGTAATAAGTCCAATCCGTCAAAATAATTTCTTCTGTGTCTACAATTTTTTTTTACATGTCTGGTGTACATTGTCTTAAAGCTTCTGTCCAAGTTTTGTCCGAATATAAAAATGCAAAATAGAGGTAATCGAAGTAAATCATGTCTATGTTAGTTTATTACTTCATCTACTACATATATATGTCTTATCGTTGCTTCTGTATTGTGTAAGTATAATTGTCTTTTTTTTTCATTTTTTATCAAATCCGATGTTATTGCTCCTTAATTATCTCTGTAATATCTATTTTGTTGCTGAAAATGTAGGTGGTCTGTTTTTTTGTACAGAATGAAATGAAGCATTATCCATGTTTACTACACATTTCTCTGGAAAATTAAATAAAGCAGGAATAAATTAATTAACAATCCAGTTTTTGAAAATATCACCATTTATAGTTTTCTGATAGTCAATGTCAGTATTTGAAGAGTCTAATAACAAATCACATCCCTCTATTGACCCACCATTTGCTGCCTCCGCGATCATAGCACCTCATATGTAAAATTTTGATTGACCAATTATACCATTTGAAAGGTCAGAAAATGGTCATAAAAGGTCAATCGGTTTGATTATTTGGTCAGTGTTAGAAAAAAAATTATTAAGCATCAAACTTTTTCAAGGTCAATTAATAATTTTAGCACCTCATTTCTCACAAATACCAAAAATGACGACTTTATTCGATCGAGAATGATCAACTGATAATTGGTCAGCCAAAATAAATAATTGGTCATATCAATTTGATTTTATAAAAATTAATTAAGTCGCGTAGACAATCGTGCGCATGCGCTGGGACCTCCCAACAATATCAGGATAGTAAACGTAAGAATTACGAGTCTCTATTATAAAACAAACAAAGTGAGGACATGATTTTTTTTATTCCCTATAGTAAATAATTTGAAAAATATTATTTAAAAAAAAACATTTATACTTAAAATTCATACTAACTATTTTATCGTTTATTACATATTGAAATATTTGAATGGTAATATACAAGACCTTATTCCAAGTCTTTTCTTAATGAGAACATTTATTTATACATTTGTATTAACTTATTATTATCCATATTTTTATTCTTTCAACGAAATAATCGTGCTTGTTATCATTTTTTTTTCATCGAAAATTTAGAACAGCTTTATTTTTATGATAGCATCTGTTATTTTAGTTCGGTTCCTTTTTGTATTATTTCTACTTTTATAGTTTTATTGGACATAAGAATTTCGTTAATCCATATTTTAGTTTATTGCATGCTTTTACCCTGTCATAAAACTGTACTACAATTACACCTACTATTGTCTTATTAATAACACTCTATTTTTCTCAAAAAATTTCTTCAGATTGCCCACAATCTTATTGCCTGGCCCTTCGCCCAATAAGCGTTTTTTTCAATTGTTAATTTCAAAAAATTTACACATTACTACAATTTGCTTCTTTGAAATCATAACATTTTCGGTCGATCTTTCTCGAGCTGCACATGTAACGAATTATTATCCTGGTGACGAATTGCAACCTTTGATTGAATAAAAAGTATTATTGATAGTGTAAGACGAACACTGCGAATAGACGCTTTTTTTGATTCAGTGAAATCCAGTGCTGTTTTGGTTTTATAAATACTGTGAAAAACGTTTCTTTTAGTTCGGTGAAATTCAGTGCTTATTGTGCTTAATAGCGAGAGTGCTAATTTATAAACCTTTTCAACGATGGATTGTAATTCGAAAAGAAAACCTAATCGTGTTTCCAAGGTTTCACTTGAGGAGTGTTTATCGGTCCTCCGTCAATATCTTGATCGTCTCCCTCAAGATAGAAAGTCACTTCCAGGACCGTCTCAGCCCATCTGGGTTGAAATTAGCAAACATTTCACAGGAAGGTGGAACGCAAGAGATGTATATAGAGAATGCAAAGAAGATAGACGTGAGATATGGACAAAATTACATCCTGAGGATACTTCGGCTGGTATTTCTGATGAAACAATAAATTTATCTCAATTTTCTAATGATCATACTTTTAATTCTACAGTTGGGGATAATGACGATGATGAAGATTGGGAAGCACCAAATTTAGATGAATTTGAAGTGAAATTATCTCAAGAAGTGTATCAAAAGCTTCAAGAAAATAATCCTGTTAATTACAATGGACGCGATTATCCTGTTCTGCAAAGATGGGCTTGGACAGACTATGTAGCAGAGGAATTTTTTAAAGTTAGTGAATCACGGTGTGCATTTATATTTAAAAATGCTAAAGTGTATAATAACGAAAGTGCCATTCATCATTTGACCATCCGAGGCAAATGCAAGAGCAAAGAATGTAATAATCCATTTTATGGATTTCTAGACGTTGAACCAACGATATTTCCTGCAACATTACGGGTTAGATGTAGAGATACAGTATTTGATTTAAAACATGAAGACGTCAGAAGGCCTGTAAGGAAAATCAAGCGGGCTAAAATTGGTCAAGAAGCTGCTGTCGTTGGACCAAATAATTGGCTGTCAAAACAACTCAGTACATTAGGAAGTCGACGCATACCTCCTACTATACCCACAGCACAAGTCATCCGAAAATGTGTTAGTGAATTTCGAGACAATGATCTTGGAGTTAAAAAAGAGGACAAAATTGATATTATAAAAACAATTGAAGATATGAGGTATAGCCACGAATTTAACAATTTCATTCGCGATATAAAAAAAGATAAATTTTATGTCTTCTACGGCTCTAATGTACAATTACATGCATACAAGCGGTACCATCATTTGATGAAAATAAAAAAACAAAAATCATCAATCGCCATCGATGGTACAGGAAGCATATGTAAAAAAATCGTATACGACAATGGCCGCACAAGTGGTCATATCTTTTTATATGCAATTGTTATTAATTTTAATCAATGTACTTTGTCAGTATATCAATTATTAACTGATGATCAAAGCACCATATTAATTGAATTATGGTTAAAAAATTGGATTCGCATGGGTGCTCCAAAACCTGATGAGGTAACCTGTGATTGCTCTAGAGCATTAATCAATGCAATTGTATTGGCTTTTAATGAGCAGAATATAAAAACGTATATTGAAACGCTTTTCTTAAGTGCAATTAGTGATCCATCAAGTAAAACGCGTCCACCAATCTCAACCTATTTAAGATTGGATGTTGCTCACTTTATCAAAATGATAGCCAACTGGAAGTGCATCAAGACGATTGAAAATAATCAAATTAGAAAGTTTTATCTGTTTTGTGTAGCATTAATGATCGATGCACAGACAATAAATGAATTTGAAACAATACTAAAAAATCTATGTGTTGTGTGTCTGAACTTTACGAAGCGGAAAGAGTGTAATAGCTGTTAGAAAGGATTTAGAAAAAATCATCAGCGACCGTTCTTATAATTTAAGTGATGAAGTATTATCAATGAATCCAGAAGAAGCTGAACAAAAATTCAGAGAAATTTCAAATGATGAATCCAAGTCGAGTATTAAAATATGGATTAACAGGATTCAAGAAGCAGCGGGAGAAATTGATCAAAAAGGTACAGAGGTGAATGGGTTTTACAACAAAAGCTTCGTAGATGATTTTTTTAAAACCATCGCTTTAGAATTTCCGCTTTGGTCTGCAGCATGTCTACCCAGCAAACAAGATCACGCAACAACGAGTTATATTGAAGCATATTTTAATGATAAGAAAAATCGCGTTCTATCGAATTATAAAAATCTTATCCGGGTGGACAAATTTTTA
The DNA here is from genome assembly GCA_964028335.1 of Altica lythri. Taxonomy (NCBI): domain Eukaryota; kingdom Metazoa; phylum Arthropoda; class Insecta; order Coleoptera; family Chrysomelidae; genus Altica; species Altica lythri. The sequence goes on along the minus strand of OZ034802.1, from coordinate 21,537,984 downwards.
AAGATTGAATTTCAAGATCTTCAAGGAGGATCAGCCATATTAAATACCCATTTGCTTAACGATTTGCAAGAAGTTAAAATAGAATCACACGAAAGTAATACAGACGCAAATAGTCCAACGGATGAACCAAATGAAACCATAAATGAAGACGCAAACACCTATGATAATTGGAGAAATAAATTTAAAAAAGAAAAGAACGATTTTGAAAAGCCTATAGAAGAAAATATTTTAGAGAAGGCAACAAAAGAAAAAAAAATGGGTTTTTATTTTCAAAGTCAACCTAGTATTTCTTTTGTCAACGATAACGCGGATGCAAAAATAACTACGAAAAATATGAATATTTTAACGAATGGGAACTCATTAAGAGCCGTGTTAATCAACAATACGCATTATTACGTAGAAAATAGTTGTCCTTTTAATTCAATTATTCAAATAATTGCTACGGCGGCTGTGGATGACCCATCCTATTATTCCTTCGCTAACTTGAGTGTGTCGAAAACAATGAAATTCATGATTAATTTTATTACAACCTCTAAAATGGACCCAGTCTATAAAGAAAGAGCAAGGTTATTAGTGTCTATCTTTCCAGAAAAAATAAAATCAAATTCATCGAAAGAAGCGTGTCCACTTTTTCCACAAAGATTGAATATGTATTCTACGTTAGTGGAAGTTTGGTCGAAATGTTTTACAGAATGTCCCAGTGGATTCGACACATATAATTGTGAGGGTTGTGGCCAATACACCACTAAAGTAACAACAATATGGATAAATTCCCAAAAAAAACTGTGTGAGGATGGGTATGGAGCACTGGGAAGCTACTTACAGCAAACATTGACTAATTTTCAATCTCGATGCTCTAAATGTTATCAAATTTGTAACGTCAGTAGAGATTATAATCACCATTTGTTTGTGGAGTTAGAATTAAGAAAAGATTTAAAATCAGAGTTGTTATGCTGCAAACTGTCTGACATAGAGAAAAGTATAAATTTTTCAGCGAACAATAATCAATTCAGGTAATTATACATTTTCTTGGAGAGAATTAATATTAAAGCTGTAGCTATAATGCTATTGATAACATATCACGATTGTTTACTAAAAAAAATTTGTCATTTATAGCTTAAGAGGAGTAGTTGCCCATACTCCTGGACACTTTAAAGCCTACTGCAGAAGGATCAGTGGACGATGGGAACTCCAGGATGATCTATCAGATAGATCAATATCGATTGTGAACGATCCGATACTCACCCCGAGCGCAGCAATTTATGTTAGAAATGACGTCGGCCACAGAAATCAAAGGATAAAAAGAAAACAACTGAAAAAATAATTACATATTCGCTTGACAAATTAATGGACATGTTATTAATGTAAAAAAAATTAATTATTCAAATGTTTAATAAATATTTTTTAACATCTACAACTAATTATTAGCTTGTAGATTCAGTATATTAGTAAATGTTTAATTTGAATGTAATAGATTAGAATAATTATTCACATATTTCAGTATGTAATAAACGATAAAATAGTTCGTACACAATCAAGTGTAAATGTTTTTTTTTAAATTTTTTAAAATAATTAAACTTTTTAAAATTAACAAAAAACGCTTATTGGACGAAGGCCCAGGCAATGAGGTTGTGGGCGGTCTGAAGAAATTTTTTGAGAAAAATAAAGTGGTACTAATGAGACAATAGTAGGTGTAATTGTAGTCCATTTTTATGACAGGGTAAAAGCATGCAATATACTAAAATATGGATTAACGAAATTCTTATGTCCGATAAAACTATAAACGTAGAAATAATACAAAAAGGAACCGGACTAAAATAACAGATGCTATCATAAAAATAAAGCTGTTCTAACTTTTCGATGAAAAAAAAAATGATAACACGCACGATTATTTCGTTGAAAGAAGAAAAATCTAGGCATGCAGTAAATAATTTTAAACCATTTTATGTATTTATTTTAGCAAAATAAGTTTTCATTGGCATGCAAAATATTTCAATGCTATACCTATGGATAATAATAAGTTAATACAAATGTATAAATAAATGTTCTTATTAAGAAAAGACTTGGAATAAGGTCTTGTATATTACCATTAAAATATTTCAATATGTAATAAACGATAAAATAGTTAGTATGAATTTTAAGTATAAATGTTTTTTTTTTAAATAATATTTTTCAAATTATTTACTATAGGTAATAAAAAAAATCATGTCCTCACTTTGTTTGTTTTATAATAGAGACTCGTAATTCTTACGTTTACTATCCTGATATTGTTGGGAGGTCCCAGCGCATGCGCACGACTGTCTACGCGACTTAATTAATTTTTATAAAATCAAATTGATATGACCAATTATTTATTTTGGCTGACCAATTATCAGTAGATCATTCTCTATCGAATAAAGTCGTCATTTTTGGTATTTGTGAGAAATGAGGTGCTAAAATTATTAATTGACCTTGAAAAAGTTTGATGCTTAATAAAAATTTTTCTATCACTGACCAAATAATCAAACCGATTGACCTTTTATGACCATTTTCTGACCTTTCAAATGGTATAATTGGTAAATCAAAATTTTTGCATATAAGGTGCTATGATCGCGGAGCCAGCCCCATTTGCTCCTGCGAGAAAAATTGTAAATCGCTTTTCTTCGGATTACACATGCAATGGATTATTTTTTAAATCAGATTACTGTTTCCATTGACGCGTTAGAGTACCATTTTTTATATCCACGTCTATATACACGAATCTAATGATTTCATTGCACTTTTTTAATTTCATAAATTTCTGAAGGAAAGATATTTTGCTATTCTTCGCTTACTTAAAATTTGTCGTCAGTTCACGTTTTTAAGTTTATATATCATTAATTTTGTATAAATAAGTTCGTTTACCGTTTAAATCTCAGTTTTGTTTTGCGTCAGTCAAAAGTTTATCTGAAGTAAAATATTCGTTTTTATAATTGTACGTCCAAATCTATCACTGCAATTTTTTTGAAATAAAGTTCTTAAATGTATCTGCTTTATCTTTCTTCCTTTTATTTGCCGCTTCTTTACCATTAACTAAATCTTTTTTAAGATTTCTCGTTTATATTTAACACTTACCTAAAAAAAACACGAAATATTTAAAAAATGTATGAAATAAAAATTTAAATGATATTTGATTGGACATAGATTAATGAATGAAATATCGATTCGTCCATATCCTATCAAATTACATTTTAATTATCATTATGGATCATTGTTATCAAAGAAATTAATGAAAATATTTTATTCTGAAACATTTTTAACTTTTACTATAGTGTGTAATCTGGCAACATTGTAAAATAATGACTGACAGAAGAAATGTAAGTTTAGGTATGATTAATAAATTATAAGTAATTTCAATGTAATAAGAATGTAAAAGTGTATTTAATGTAACAAATAACTTCATATACAACTATTAATGAAATTAAAAATGTTTGGAACTATTTGCTGATAAAAATATTAGAATAATCTTGAATACAAACCCAATTAGTACTTACATTAAAAACCTAAGAAATCTTATATAAATCCCACTTCTGAAACTTTCTGGTCTTTTCTAAACATGTAATATCATCTTTGTATTTATTTTTTTGTCTCTACACATTTTTTTTTTCGGCATATTAATTTTTTTAATGCATTTAACCATTATATTTATGATATTTGTTGTCAAGCTTGTCAGCTTGTGACTTGCAGTGACTTGGTTACTTTCAAACGCCAACATGACAAAAACCAATACCAACGTGAATAAATAAAAAGATAGTCTGCTAGATATAAATAAACGTTGAATCGTTATATTCACTGACGCTTACGTATTTCCAGTAAATATTAAGACTAACTTCTTAAGACAGCGCTTCTGATACTTAAGTAAGATTTATCAAATTAAAGTTTTACATTAGTTTAAATAAAAAATGTACAAGCTGGATTTAAGTAAAATTGTCGCCAAACTGGACGAGTCAGTACCTACAAGAGAAATTCTTAATGTATTTAAAGAAAAGCTTATCTCACGTGCGACTTTTTCTATGTTTTAATGGTTTGTGAAGGTAAAAAACCAAAAAATAAAATTATATCTGCCATTTAAAATTAAGTTTCAAAATAATGAAAACACATGCGATCAAGTGCTCAAAAATATGGTTGGTAACCCTGGTATCTCCAATCCAAATTTTTGGGCAGTTCTTACACATAGGGTGCAAAAACTAGGAGACATGAGACAAGCAAAAGATGATTAATCAAATTAAACGAAGCTTAAAATAAATGGACAAATAAATTAACATATTGCGAAAAAGTTTAAATAACCGTTAATTTATCTTAACATACTAAACCCTTTAGTTACATGTCAAAAAATAGAACAATGATTTATGCGACTTATCCATATTTTAAACTATATAATTCTAAGCCATCAGTGATTTTATTTAAAGATTTAAAGACCAAATGTTAACTATATTAAGTAGGTAAAAGAGTACGCTATATAATATGATAGAATTCCGGACAAAATAATATTTAATTATATTAAAATTAATCTTTTTAAAAATATATCATTTTACAAACTCTCTCGGTCTCAAAGCTAATATCTGCTTGTTTATTTTCCCAAAGAACCTAAAGTGACAATAACCTTTATAACTCGTTTAAATTCAGATACAATATCTTATAGGTTTTTATTTTTTTAAATTCCTGAATACCTACTGCAACAAATATGTATTCTTTGTTTTTTGATTTCAAAAAGAGACATCCAAGATTTGTTGTCAGAAATAAAAACTCATTTCTATTATTATGGAATCTGGGACAATAATCCTTTATTAAATAACAATAATCAAGTTATTTAAATGATAAAGTACTTTACCAAAAAATTTAAATCAATTTTAAACTTTAATTTATAATTATTTTAGTAATAACATTCAAAATAAAAAAAATTATGCCATATTCATTTAAGGCTCTTTAATGACGTCTTCCTATTTCTCAATTAGGGATTTTCAACTTCTTGAAAGCTTAACACTTCCATTCAGTTGCCGAATAAGTTAAGTGGCAGCTTTTACATTATTTTTTTTTTATTTAAGAACACATCGGCTCATTTAACTTAGAGAACAAGTCGAAATCTGGTGAGCTCATGTTTGACCTATCTGTTATGTTAAGGCACTATAAACATAGGTATTATCGTCAGCCATGTTTGGTCCAATGTCAACCACAAAACCAGAGATAATAGAATAGATGTGTTGATGCTAATATAAAGATGGCAACAAGTTCCGACTTCAGCGCACCATGTTTAAAACTATTCACTATACTTCTACACCCTTTTTATGCTTAAAGTACCTTAAATTTATATTAAAACAACACTACTAGTACTTACTAAGGCACTATACCATTATAACTACTTTTCCGCTTTTCGCGCTACCAGCTGGGTTAGTTCCTATTTTCACCACTACAAAATATGATTGCACGTCACTTTAATTTGTTTATGGTCTAACACGTGAGTATAGTGACATTGGACAAAACATGGCTGATGATAATACCTATGTTTATAGTGCCTTAGTTATGTGTGACATCCTATACTAAAATTATTTTCACAGTAAATCAATTACAATATGTAGGTACAATCAGAAGTTTAATTGTAAGTAAAGCAAACCGTTTGTTGTATGTCTGCCCTGTTTAGATTTGCAAGAAGATCAGGTTATACAAATTTGTCACACGTGTTTCACATGAAATTTGATGATCATAAGCACTTGTTTAACGTTTAATTAAGTCGTAAAAAGGTTAAAATTGTGTACCTACTAGTTTAACAGAAATTTTAACTACGGTTTAAAGTCTCTATCCTAAGAAATACAAGATTTTTATTATTAGAACTTTGATTCAATAGTGTTGCGTTGGTCGGACGTGTATTTTTTTACTTATTGCGGTAAGGTACCGTATAAGAAATATTTTTTATGTTAGTCGTTTTTCTATATTAATAGCCCAGTCATATAAGGGTTTCACCTCGGAATGAAAGATATTAAGCTGAAAATTGGTAAAAACCTTTGTTTTGTCGTCCTTAATATTGTGTCAAAAGTCACAATTGCTATCGTGCCGGCGTCTTAAGATATTAAAGGTCAAAGGTCACAAAAAACGATTTTTCGCGAATATCTCGGTTCCTACTGCTTAAATGATATTTTCACCTGTTATAAAACTTGTAGAGTATAAAGTTCTCTACAACTTTTGTTTAAACTTTTTTTTATACGATCAACCGTTTTTGATATAGAGCGCGAAGAGTGCGCTGCGTACAGTCATATATGGGCTAATGCAAGGTCAAGCGTGAGTTACGGTTATCACTACTAGTGGAGTTCCTGGAGCATTCAAAACGTTAAAACCTCGGATTAGAGTTATAGTGAATGAATTTATATAATCGACGTGGGGTTTTGCTTTTTATAGTATAAATTGCAATGTTTACCCAAAATTTTTTTGTGCTTTCAATTTTTTTATTGTTTAAACAAATTATTATGCAAAATTAATTTTTGAGCATATAATTTTACTTTAAATAGTATTTTTTTTTTCATTTATCTGTTAAATTTCACCTGAATAGACATAGAGGAACATCTTTCGAAAATACCTGTGTATAAAAATAGCAGTAGCGATTTTAAACAGGTAATAAAACTTGGATGGGAGAGCAAAGCGGCAGCTGCTATGTAGCGCCTATCCGAGCTCGAGCGCCTAGATGAGAAATCCTTCAGAATTTTTTTTTAACTCCGTCGGGTCCATTTGATACTGAAATTCTTTCATATTTTGTAGATAAATTTGTAAAGCCTTTACATAGGAAAAATACCCTGATGCATGAAATAATGAAATCATTAGCTCAATTCCTATCTCCCATACAATCCGCAGCAATAAAGTCCTTCAATATACTAACCATTCGAAAATAAGTAATCCATAGTTTTGACGCTTTATTTTTATTTTTAAGCTTCAGTAACTTATTTTTAAAAAATTTTGTAAGCGTTTGATATCCATGGTTTCCAGTTATTTCTGTATAGTTGAACATTTCAAAAGTAATAGAGTTATCATCATTACTTATTACATTTGCAAAATCTGTATTGTGTTCCATAAGATTTTTAAAAACCGATTGTGATAAAGCTTGCTTTAATAAAGTATGAACACGTACTGCTCTAGCATACGCATGTCCAGAAGTTATGCGATCAATTGTTTTTTTAGCATATATGGTGGAAAGAGCTTCTTTTATCCCACTTCCAGCCATAATATAACCAATGGATCCCATGTAAGATATTAAAGTATGAAACGAGCCTAGCCTCCACTTGTCAGACTAGCCAGAGCAACGCGACGTGTCAACTCAATCCACCCTTATACTGTTTAATGCCCGACATCGAGAACGGATCGATTCGATCGTTCCTTCATCCCCAGGTTCTCCAGATTATGGAACTTCTTACCTTCCCACGTCTTCCCCACTCGTCCCAACTTGCAGGCCTTTAAATGCCAAAATAATAAATTGTCTCTTCTGCCGCAATAGATGTTCTCGGTACATTTGTATATAGGTCTATACCTACGAGGACATCCTTAATAAAAAAATACACAGCAGAAGCAATATCCCGTGCTTTCATGTATAGAGGTTGATCAAACGTTAAAATGCATGTTCTCATATCCAATTCTTTAGCATTATCTACTGAATTTTTTGTTGTTGTGTAAATTGTGTGATAATCACTTGGAGCTGCGTTAATGAAAGGCAAAAAAATTATCGATGACACGTCAAAAGCATGGGCATTGGTTAATAAATTCATAAATCCATTCCATCTGGAAAATTTGTTATTATTTTTGAACTTTAAATACGTCCACAAAATATTTAATTGACCATTTGTAGTAAATTTCTTGACATCCGGTTCAACTTCTGGTAACTTGATTATTATCTTTGCAAATCCTGTACCTGTAGAAGCTGGATATATTTGCAGAGGGATATTTCCGTGTTTAAAAAATTCAGATTCAGGTGAAAGTGTCTTCAAGCGCTTGATAGGTCGTCGAGGTTGTATGTTGTATACCATCACTTGGACTAACTATTTCAATGCTTCCCATATAATGAAACGTTCCTTTACAATCAATAGTGTTGATATTTAATAAACAACATCTATATTTTTATTCGATCCATTTTCGATGTCGGGCATTAAACAGTATAAGGGTGGATTGAGTTGACACGTCGCGTTGCTCTGGCTGGTCTGACAAGTGGAGGCTAGGCTCGTTTCATACTCTAAAATCTTACATGGGATCCATTGGTTATATTATGGCCGTAAGTGGGATAAAAGAAGCTCTTTCTACCATATATGCTGAAAATACAATTGATCGCATAACTTATGGACATGCGTATGCTAGATCAGTACGTGCTTATACTTTATTACAGCAAGCTTTATCACTATTGGTTTTTGAAAATCTTATGGAACACAATACAGATTTTGCAAATGTAATAAGTAATGATGATAACTCTATTACTTTTGAAATGTTCAACTATACAGAAATAACTGGAAACTATGGATTTCAAACGCTTACTAAATTTTTTTAACATAAGTTACTGGAGCTTAAAAATAAAAATAAAGCGTTAAAACTATGGATTACTTATTTTCGAATGGATACTATATTGAAGGACTTCATTGCTGCGGATTGTATGGGAGATAGGAATTTACATTTATATAGTATTGAGCTAATGATTTCATTATTTCATGCATCAGGGCATTTTTCCTATGTGAAGGTTTCACAAATTTATCTACAAAATATGAAAGAATTACAGTATAAAATGAATCCGACGGAGTTAAAAAAAATTTCGGAAGGATTTCACATCTAGGCGCTCGCGCTCGGATAGGCGCTACATAGCAGCTGTCGCTTTGCTCTCCCCTCCAAGTTTTATTAAATGTTCGAAATCGCTACTGCTATTTTTATACACAGGTATTCTCGAAAGATGTTCCTCTATGTCTATTCAGGTGAAATTTAACGTATAAATGAAAAAAAAAACTATTTAAAGTAAAATTATATGCTCAAAAATTAATTTTTCATAATAATTTGTTTAAACAATGAAAAAATTGAAAGCACAAAAAAATTTTGGGTAAACATTGTAATTTATAGTATAAAAAACAAAACCCCACGTCGATTAAATCAATTCATTCACTGTAACTCTAATCCGAGGTAAAAACCTCTAGACACTCCACTATACGTTGTATAAAGTCAATTATTTACTAATAGTCCGGTCAAGTTAGCATCAAAAATAGGGGTAAGGTTACATTAATTCGCACCTTGCTAAAAATTGGCATAAATGTTGGGAACCCTATTAGTCCGGGTTCCCACGTGGTAAAAAAGGCATAAAGAATAACCGGCTGAAACTTTTAGAATCGCTTAATTGCACTTAGACCTACAAACTTCCATAGCAACAATATCGATGGATGGGGCGTTTTTTCTTCAGCAGCGGTCAAACATGTCGAAAGATATAACCCTCCCCGGAGTGATGGATAACCGATTTATTTTTTGTGAATCAACAGTTTTTTATTATTACTACATAATAAAACACGTGCCCTACAAAAAGAGGAGGGCGTTTGGCGGGGCCTACGCGCTTAACATGTAATAGTTACGACTGCCAACGACTTAACAAATAACCAGTTAACGCCCTCTTCTTTTGTAGGTCACATAAAATAATAAAAAACTGTTGATTCACAAAAAATAAATCGGTAATCCATCACTCTGGGGAGAGTTATAACTTTCGACATGTTTGACCACTGCTGAAGAAAAAACGCCCCATCCATCGATATTGTTGCTATGGAAGTTTGTAGGTCTAAGTGCAATTAAGCGATTCTGAAACCCGGACCATATTATATACAATTTGTCAATTATCCACATCAATGCGAAGAGTGGAAAAAAATTTATTCAAGGTCAAATGTTACAAAAAGCGGTTTTTTGAGTTTTCCAGCTAAACGCTAAGTTTTATAATAAAAATAGATAAGACAAAAATTATTCATCATGCAATTATCTATAAAAATTGTTCCCACACTTTTTTTTGCTAAAAATCACCATTGCGGAGATACAGCGATGCAAAATGTTGAGAAAGTTGTATTCTTCATAATATGCACGTCAATTACCGTAATATACGTTACAGAACGATAATATAAGTGAAAATATTAATTTCCGTAGCGTATACATACATATTTAAACACTTATGGGGACTTTTACACAATTTATTTACAAAATTGTTAAAATACACAGAACTCTGCTGGATAACGTCTAAACTGCTTGACAATACAATGAACTCTTGTGAATATTTGAACTAGAACTGACGTTAACTGCCCATACATCCCCTTATATACAACATTATTTAATCTAGTCAGTGTGTTTAGAACTTTCTAGAATCTTCTAGGAACATTATTTATTTTAGTCAGTGTGTTTAGAACTTTCTAAAATTTTCTAGAAACATTATTTAATCTAGTCAGGGTGTTTAGAAGTTTCTAGAATAACCATCTTTCAAATTAAGGTCCTTTCCTTTACGGTTATCCCGTTACACTGCCCCCTCCTTAGATTCATTCCTTCTGGAATGATACTTTCTAAATCGGAATCCCGCGCACTCCCTGAGCCAGCCAAACCATCTTCTTGGAGCTGCTGCACATCTCAACTGTGGTTTCTTTGGTAAGGCGCCAAACGATCATGATGGACCACGACGGGTTTCCCTCTGGGAATTTTCACGATCCGATAAATGACATCGTTAATCTTCTTCTTGATGGTGTATGGTCCTTCCCAGTTCTTCTGTAATTTTGGACAAATACCTCGACGCCGTCGGGGGTTATAGAGCCAGACTAAATCTCCAACTGGTAAACTCTTTTTCATTGTCCGCGTGTCATAGTACCTCTTCATCCGATCACTAGATAATTGAAGTTTTCCACGCACCAGGTTGTGTATTTTATTCTGAAGATCGGCGACATATTGTTCACGGGCTACATCTTCACCAGGTTTACAACCAAATACTAAGTCACATGGTAGCCTCATTTCTCTACCGAACAGGACCTTCGCAGGCGTTTGGTTAGTTGATTCGTTAATGGCCGATCGAATTGCCATTAGAAATAGTGGAATATGTCGATCCCAATCCCTCTGACAATCTGACACCACTTTTGACAGATAATTCGTTATAGTCCGGTTCATTCGTTCCATCATTCCATCAGACTGCGGATGCATCGCTGTGGTTCTTGTTTTGCGGATGCCTTCTTTGGCAAACTTCTTGAAACAGCTTGCTCTCAAAATTTCTCCCTTGGTCTGAATGTAATTCTAGTGGTACCCCAAATCGGCTTACGAATTCTTCAACTAATATATCTGCTAAAGTGGTGGCTTCCTGATTGGGAACTGCATAGGCTTCAACCCATTTAGTGAAGTAGTCCATGACAACAAAGATGTACTTGTTTCCTACATCGGTCTGTGGAAGTGGCCCCAATACATCTACTGCGATTCTTTTAAAAGGACTTCCAACCAGGTATTGCTGCATTTCCGCCTTCGGTTTTCGGTGCGGACCGTTACTGGCAGCACATGTAGTGCATTTACGACACCAATCTTTAACGTCATTAGTGCAATTTACCCAGTAAAATCTATCTCGGATCTTTTTCAGCGTTTTCTTCATACCCAGATGTCCTGCAGAACTATCACTATGCATCTGTTTTAAAATTCCTGGTACAGCATTTCTTGGGACCACTATTTATTTCCTTGTTTCTGTGCCCTCGGAATTTTCTACAAGTCTTTTAACGAGCCCACCGTCCAAAATTAAAGAGTTTCATTGGGACCAGTATGCTTTTAAAGCAGGAGAGGATGAGGATATCTCTCATCACAACGGACAACGGTCCATTCTCTTCCATTCTCGAATCTTTTTCAGAACGGGATCGTTTTCTTGTTGCTTCTCCAGCATAGAGCTCTCGTTTTCTGGCACAACCTTAACTAAGGCAAGTTTTTCCTCGTTCTGCTCCACTCGGGTACAATGGGGGCAAGTATTTTTTATGTGGCCTAGTTCTCCGCAGTTCCAGCACCTCACTGGGTGCCTTCTTTTTGAAGAAAACTTCATTAACCTTTCCACTACCGCTTCGACTTTGCTGACGGCATAAATGGAATGGTCGAAGTTACCAGTGTCTTCCATTAGTCGAGCAGCTGCATGTGAGGCCTCCGTCGCCGTATCAAACTCCAGGGCAATGGTCAAGGCGTTTACAAGAGATCTCGACCCCGCCAACCGTACAGCCCGTTGCAATTTGGCGTCTCGAAGACCATCGGTAAAGGTTTTGATCACCAGGCACTCCAGAAAATCTTCCGCTGCATTTGGATATGCAAACCGTACCATTTTTTCCACTTCAGCTTTGAACTTCTGGATAGTTTCTCCATTTTTCTGCTTCCTGCTTTTCAACTGCACTTGGTATACCGGTTCTAGATGACTTTGACCATAACGCATCTCTAGATGATTCACCAATAACTCGAAGTTGTCAGCTTCATCCGGTGTCAATGATTGCAAGACGTCTAAAGCCTCGCCTTGCGGAGCTACAGGTAGAGACAATGCCTTCTCCTGGGATGACCATCCATTCGCTCTGGCCACTGCGTCAAATTGTTTTAGGTAATTTGACCAGGAAGTCATCCCGTTGAAGGTCGGAGGTTTTATCATCATTCGTACCTTGGCCGCCTCTCCGTTTCCTCGTTGTTCGACGTCTACGTGGCCGGTTTCCCTCCTTTCTGCATTTCCGTCGCCGTGGCGGATGATTTGGTTTCGGCGACAAGCTTCCAGTTCTTGTTGAAGGTTTTTTATTTCGGACTGCATTTGCTGGTTTATCTGGTTTTGCTCGTCTCGCAAGTTGGCGACTTGTTGATTTTAGTCGTCTCGCAAGCTGGACACTTACTGATTGTGTTCGTCTCGCAAGCTGGACACTTGCAGATTTTGTTCGTCACGAAAAGTGTACATTTCGGAGCGCAAATGCGATATTTGCTGGGAGAAGGAACTGGATAACTCTTCTGGTAGGGTAGACATCCGTTGAGATAGCTGGGACATATCTTCGCGCTGGTTCTTCATCTGACTGGACAGCTTCTCTTGCTGGCCCTTCATCTGACTGGATAGCACCTCTTGTTGGCTTGTCATTCGTCCTGATAGCTCCTCTTGCAGTTTGTTGTTCTTGTTGGCTCGTCGTTCGTTGTGACAGCTGGGACATATCTTCGCGCTGGCTCTTCTTTTGACTGGATAGCTCCTCTTGCAGCCGGGAAAGTTAATGAGTTTGTTCTTCTTGTAGTCGGGAAATTGCTTTTTAAACCGGGTCATCGAACTCCACCACGTCAGGTTCCATATTATTATTTAGGTAGTATCCACGGAGCCTTCTCAACAATACGGATTTGCTCCCAGTAGTTTCCAACTCTACTTCTTCAAGCTCTCTTCTGAGCTCAGCCACCAAAAGTTTATTTTTTTTTTCAGGCATTCTTGTATCTTCACCCCACACCTGACACCAATTTGAAACACTTATGGGGACTTTTACACAATTTATTTACAAAATTGTTAAAATACACAGAACTCTGCTGGATAACGTCTAAACTGCTTGACAATACAATGAACTCTTGTGAATATTTGAACTTGAACTGACGTTAACTGCCCATACATCCCCTTATATACAACATTATTTAATCTAGTCAGTGTGTTTAGAACTTTCTAGAATCTTCTAGAAACATTATTTAATCTAGTCAGTGTGTTTAGATCTTTCTAGAATTTTCTAGAAACATTATTTAATCTAGTCAGTGTGTTAAGAAGTTTCTAGAATAACCATTCTTTAAAATAAGGTCCTTTCCTTTACGGTTATCTCGTTACAATATAATACAGTTCATTTCAATGTTGAAAGAAAAATTTACGTCTGAAAATATCTCTTTAAAGCAAGCTGATAATGATGCTGATGTCCTGATAGTTAAAACAGCAATAGAGCAATTTAAATCCAACTTTGTTGATTTGTTGGTATTACTTACTGCTTAAGCGCCAACTAAAAAAATTATTTATTTTTTAAAACCTGGGAAGGCTCAACAACAATCAAAAATATATTCATCCAAGAGTTTATCTGCTTTTTCAAAATGCCAAAATCATATCTTATTTCTACATGCAGTAACTGGTTGCGACACGACATGAGCATTTTTCAGGAGAGGTAAAAGATCAGTTTTGAGACAAGATTTAGTTGACTGTGCTGACGTTTTGAAAGAAAGTACCTCTACTCCACAAGCTGTAATCACCAACGAAATTCGCTTCCTTCTTGCAATTTACGGAGCTCCAAAAAAAATTACGTACTTAGATAAGTTTCGATACTTATCTTTTGCAAAAAATACGTATAAAACGAAACAAGTACAATTAGCTTGTCTTCCTCCAACCTCTGCTTCTGCTCATCAACATCTATTTCGGGTATATTATCAAGTTCAAGTATGGCTTGGTAATAAACTAAACCCAGAAGACTGGGGTTGGAAGTTAAATGACAATATATTGGAATCAGTTCAGACTTTACTCCCTTCTGCACCGGAAAAACTCCTAAATTCAATTTTTTGCAATTGCAAAACGGGGTGTAATGCTATATGCGGCTGTAAAAAAGTTAATTTGTTTTGTTTATTAGCATGTATCAGTTGTCGAGGCCAATCGTGCTCCAATATTGAATCGCCAGTAGAAGAGGATTCTTACAATATAGGCGAGGAGACATCTGATGCATCGCTCTTTGAACAATTTATTTGCACCCAGCAGAAAGAAGCAGAAGAAGAAGAAGAAGAAGAAGAAGGAGAAGAAGAGCAAGACAGTATGGATTATGTTTCATTAGAAGAGTATCGATCAGACGAATAATTTTCTCAATTTACGCATTACTTACACGGCTCTTGTTTTTTACAATAGTACCATTTTCAATTTATTACAATAGCTTTTTAACTCAACAGAAGCACAATAGATCGTGGAATAGGCCTACCGGGGAAACCACGTAAAAAAAAAACGCGCCATGTACACTACCTCACGGGTGGCGCGGAAACGTGTGCATATTATGAAGTATACAACTTTTTCAACATTTTGCATCGCTGTATCTCCGAAATGGTGATTCTTAGGAAAAAAAGTGTAAGGGACAATTTTTATAGATAATTGCATGATGAATAATTTTTGTCTATTTTTATTATAAAACTTACCGTTAGCTGGAAAACTCAGAAAAACGATTTTTGCAACATTTGACCTTGAATAATTTTTTTTTCACACTTCGCATTGATGTGGATAATTGACAAATTGTGTATAATAGGGTTCCCAACATTCATGCCAATTGTTAGCGAGGTGCGAATTAATGTAACCTTCAATGTCTATTTTGACCGGAGTATAATAAATTATAATTATTAAGCAATACCCATTATTTCTGTACTTATTATTAATTATTCAAATTTAATTATTAAACTATAGTGTATTATTAATTCTGGATTATCTATTTTAATTTTATTTTAAAATAAAAAGACAGTAAGGAGATATATTTTATAAATATCTTTATTAAAGTGCGAGTTTAAATGAAATTGCGAAGGAAAGCTAGTCATCTTCTTCTTCGTCGTCTTCTTCTTGTTGTCGCTCAAAAATGTTCAATTCACTGTCATCATCCTCATTATCGGTCATATTCATCTCCAAACCTTCCATAATTTCAGGATCGTATGTGCTTTCTTCATCGATATTATTTGGATATAGTGGAGCGTTGAGACAATCTTGTCCATTGCACTGGCCACAAGCTAAAGAACATAGTAGTCCTGATTTTTTGCATCCACAGCGGGATCCACAACCATTTTTGCAATTGCAAAAAATTGTGTTTAGTAGTTCGGCTGGTGCTGAAGGCAATAGCGTTTTTATGGGTTCCAGGATTTCATTTTCAAGCTTCCAGCCCCATTCTTGAGGTTCTAAGTTCTTCCCTAGCCACGTTTGAGTCTGGTAGTAGACACGATTTATATGTTGATGAGCTGCTACACTTGTTGGGGGAAGTGTTGACAATTGTACAGGTTTATTTAGTTTAGTTAATTTGATGAATTGCGTGTAGCGGTAATGATCAAGGTTGTCTTCAGATTTTGGAGCATTATATAATGCCAACAAGATGCACACTCCATTTTCAAATAATCTTTGTACGAGGCAGTTTTCTTGTTGAAATACTTCTACCAGATCATCCAAATTGGTATTTTTTTCCAAAGCTCTAGTAACAGTAATTTTATTGAACTAAACGCCATATTTGCAGACTTGGAAAACATAACAATAAGACTTGATAACTTGATAATCTCTGGGATTTACGTTAGGGATACTTTTACAGATATGACTTTTTAAATATTACAAACATTACTTACACAACAATTACAATGGGATATTTTAATGCGAGACACACAGTTTGCAATAACCCAACAAACAATAATAACGGAAATAAATTATTAAACATTTTATTGTCCAACAATTTGGATAAACTCAAAACTGCACCTTGGCTTATCAAAATTATTCAATTTTTATCACTGGTAGAACTTTCCAGGTGAGAATAAATCGGAAAAAGCCCCTTGAAACAACTATGCACGTTTTAAAGAAAACATATATAATTTTGTTTTAACTTAAAATATAAGTAAAATATATAATCCAGAATTAATAATACACTATAGTTAAATAATTAAATATAAATAGTTAATAATAAGTACAGACATAATGGGTATTGCTTAATGATTACAATTTTTTTGTAAATAATTGACTTTGTCCACGACTGGTCTACAAAACGTTCATTATACTAGTGCTTCATAAAGAATAATAGCACCAATTATTCACTAGTGAATAATGGTTCTTTATTTACTGCATGACGTCACAACAGAACGTATGTCCAAATAATATAAGAGAATAATATTACACAAATTTTATATTTTAATTTGACATTTCAATCCGTATTTATATGTCAATGGTGTAAACAAACAAAACACATGAATAAAGAATCGACCTACCTTTTACCACTACATCTAAGCTACACACTTTAATCTTTAAATTTAGATCGTAGTTAGTGTAAGTCATATACATTTGAAACTTCAATTACATTAATTATATCGTAAATTTAGAATTTTAAAGTTGTGATTATAGCAATTGTGTCGTGGCTATTATTCACTAAGATGATTTACAACACTCGCCTATGACTCGTGTTGTAAACTTCATCTTCGTGAATAAAAGCTAACCATTATACGCTCGTTAAATAATATACTATTATACAACGCACTGATAACCGTAACTCACGCTTGACCTTACATTAGCCCATAAATGACTGTACGCTGCGCACTCTTCGCGTTCTACCTTAAAAACAGTTAATCGTATGAAAAAAAAAGTTTAGAAAAAAGTTGTAGAGAATTTTATACTCTACGACTTTCATAAAAGGTGAAAATATCATTTAAGCAATAGGAACCAAGATATTCGCGAAAAATCGTTTTTTGTGACCTTTGACCTTTAATATCTTAAGACGCCGGCACGATAGCAATTGTGACTTTTGACACAATATTTAGGACGACAAAACAAAGGATTTTACCAATTTTCAGCTTATTATCTTTCATTCCGAGGTTGATCCCTTATTTTACCTAATATAACTGGGTTATTAAGATGATGTTAAGATTTTAAAAAGACTGGTTATTTGCTTATATTCCTCTCGATGATCTTCCTAATTTAAATAAAATGTACAATTTGACGCTTCGCTTACTATAAATAGTTCACCAGAACACTGAACAACGGTCTAACGACTTATCTCCATAAAACTCATTTAAAGACCAATGTACTGTCGAGTGATCTTTGATAAGGTATTAATTGTTGTAAAATAATATGTGTGTCTTTAATTTTTACTGGACCTAAGATACCTACAGCATTAATTTTAAATGCAACTAAGTGCTGACTCTTTAAGTATTTAGCTGCAACAGACAAAATTCGCAGAAAGTTTGAGTCCATGTTGTTATCCTTAAGGATCATTTCCGAAATAGCCATTATATAGAACGTAATTTAAAAACAAAACAAATGTGGGTTGTACAGATATTGGACGGCTGATGCAACATTGATCAAATTTTTACTGCGGTAAAAGTTACATATTTTTAAAAATAATTATAAAAAGGTATATAAATAAATTGTTTGTAAGTTTTACCAAGTTTTTCATTTTGCTACCTTTAAAAAAATATAAATCTTAGGTACCTACATAATGTCTCATCATGTGCCATCTACTTTACACAAACAGAAAAAAATACAATTAAGGAGAATGAATAGAATAGGCTTTACTATCTAAATTCGAAGCAAAAAAAATAGAGAGTCTTATGGCGAATCAAGTGATAAAAGAAGAGCGAGTCGTGAATTTAAAGTTGTAATTAAAGTAGACTTTGATAAGAAGATAAAATAAAAAATAAAATAAAAAATTAAAATAAAAATGTTTACACAGGAAGTCAAATTATTTTTGTCAAAAAAAGAAAAAAATAAGATTCAGAAAATATCTCTATAGCTAAAACTGTTTTCGATAACGATACTTTAGTTTAAGATATGTTTTTTAATAATTAAAATAAAAAAAGATTAACTATTTATAACAACAAAGTATATTAACAAAAAATACAAGATCAATGTGATTACATAAAAACTATTCAAGGCAATAAGCATAGTAGCTGCCACAGTAGCATATAAAATAAAACAGGAACACCTTTATGGAATAAACAAAAGTAATTTCTTGGCTTAGTCGAGCACTAATACGGCTTCAGGATACTTTTTGATCGTTTGGCATAAGGGATAAATAAGAATTGCACTGTTGCAGGTAAAAAAAGCATTTTTTAAAGTGCATCTTAAAGTATTAAAAAAAAGGAAGTTCACATTTTGGAAAATATGCATGAAAATTAGTTTAATTTTCCTACTCGAAGGTTTATGAGGACGCTGAACACAAATATTGCGTTGAAGATCCTGTACGAGGTACCTGATTTCCGGTATGTGTGTTTTTTCTTTAAGTTTTATGTAAATTTCTTATAAAAGTCGTATAAACTTATAATCCCAGGGTTTTTGAGGTCACTGAACAAAATATTTCACCCAGTATGATCAAATAGATATTCTGCTGTTGCAACACCGACTGTGGAAATTGGTGTGGATGCAGAAAACATGTCATTAACTGCACAATTGCATTTAAAAATTGTGCTGGATTTATAAGTACAAACAACCAAATGTATGGATCCATATAGAAGATACGACAGACTACGATACTTAAATAGAGAAAAGAACAAATGAACATACTGAATAGAAAAAATGACTTCGAAATTTTTATTTTTGTAAACGTATTTATTGTAATAAATTAATTTGTTTATTTTACGGTAACTTACTGTCCAATTTTATACTGAGCACCAGGTATCTCCTAGAGTATCGCCGATTTGTGTTCAACTACATAAAAAACCCCCAGCATAACAACTTTAAA
The DNA here is from genome assembly GCA_964028335.1 of Altica lythri. NCBI lineage: Eukaryota > Metazoa > Arthropoda > Insecta > Coleoptera > Chrysomelidae > Altica > Altica lythri. The sequence goes on along the minus strand of OZ034802.1, from coordinate 21,518,566 downwards.
TGAATTTAATACGAATTTCTATAAAACTTCAGGAGACGTACATACCCACCAGGTAGGTACTTGGTACAGCGGCCACCTCACACATGTCGCCCGAATTCAATTCGAAAACAATCAATTGCTGCGGCTCGTGACCGTTAATATTTTGAAATTATACAAGCTCTCCGTCGCGTCCGATTGACAGAAATGCAAGATTATACTGTGGGCAAAACAAAAATTAGTTAATAATTTAACACATTTTTGACTTGTAAGGAGTAAAGGAAACTGCAAGTATCTGAATATCACGCAAAATATATGCAGAAAAGTCCTTATGGCATAATTCGATAAGCCTTCCCAACATTTTAATTATCAAGACAACATTTTGCTTGTTTTCAGGTCTTTTTTCCATTAATATTGACAAACTTCCTGATAAGTTGCAGATAGAAGGGATTAAAATTCAGTGTCAAATTCATTTAAGGCAAATATTTAATACCGACGGTGCCATCGAATTTTATAACCACTTGCCCGAAGAATATAAAAAAATAAGACATTTTGCCAGTAGATCTTAGAAATGTTCAGAAGCATGTTTAAGTGTGAGCAATTATTCTGATTAATAAAAGAGTCCAGCAAGATCCCGACTGATGGATTCACACTTGGACGCTATATTATTATTTATTTCTGCAGATAAATTTACGCCACAAATACAAGAATGTATTAAAAAAAAGATGGCAAACGAAATTAATAAATTTGGTATTTTTTTATTTCTCATCTTAGGTGGTTGACATCTTTCAAAATCATACGATTAAGTTTTTATTTTATTATTTCTTTTGTTGTTTTATACATAAATACATAGGTACTATTTTCAGTTTTTTTAACATTTTTCGTTATTTTTTTCCTATAAGTTTTTGTGGCCTATATTGTCTACGGTCACCAAGCTTTTAACGCAATAGCTTCTTTGAGTTTGACATGGCAGTAACGCCTGTATATAAAAACTGAACCCATTTCCATACATGTTTTCCGAGTTGTAAATTTTTCTTTTTTTTCACTTTTAGATGCACCTAGAAAAATGCTTTTTCATTTGCAACAATGCAATTTTTATTTGTACCCAAAGCTATCCCGAATCAAACGTATAAAGTTTCATTATGATTTGTTTTATTTCAAACAAACGGTAGGAATAGTGCTTTATTTTTTCGACTACCTGAGCGAAATCAAAGAATTTTTTTAATCTATATCTATATATATATATATATATATATATATATAAAACAAAGGGATATATATATATATATATATATATATATATATATATATATATATATATAAGGGTGCCAAGTATGCGTACTTATGATAAACAAAAGGGGTAAATTAACGGGCATGTACGCAAAAAGGATCATAGGGTCACTAGAAATGGTAACCGCAGACATGCATGTTTCTGGCTCGTTAGCCGTCATCAGTGCGGCATAACCAAGTAAGGTATTGCACTTGGCTAGCAAAAGTGTTGGGTACTTGGGAGCAAAGGATGGTAGGGAAACATGTGTCTAAAAAAAAAACACAAACAACGAACGCTCACACAAGAGTCCTATCGCCATTTGTGCCTTCGGCTAGCTGGGCTTGAAACGACTCAAGCACAATGAGTCCGTTTCGCCAACGTGGCGACGCTGGTCGTAGCCCCAAAATGTGGGCACAGCTAGCCGAAGGCACAAATGGCGATAGGACTCTTGTGTGAGCGTTCGTTGTTTGTGTTTTTTTTTAGACACATGTTTCCCTACCATCCTTTGCTCCCAAGTACCCAACACTTTTGCTAGCCAAGTGCAATACCTTACTTGGTTATGCCGCACTGATGACGGCTAACGAGCCAGAAACATGCATGTCTGCGGTTACCATTTCTACTCGTGACCCTATGATCCTTTTTGCGTACATGCCCGTTAATTTACCCCTTTTATATATATATATATATATATATATATATATATAAAAAAGCGAAAGTTCACTCATCACCGTATCTCAGAAACTATAAGACATACAAACTTGAAATTTGGCAGGTAGGTTCCTTATAGGGTCTAGACGTCCGCTAAGAAAGGATTTTACTAAACTCTACCCCTAAGAAGGTAAAACGGGGGTTGGAAGTTTGTATGAAAGTCCTATGTTTTTGAAATAAGGGACTTGAAAATTAAAATGTTTTCTTTAGAGGTTGTGGAGGTGTACAAGTTTAGTTCCAAATTAGTTAGTAATATTTGTTTTTTTCTTCTTTGATAAAAATTGTGTTTATTTCAAAGTTTCATGCCAATTAGGTGCTAGCTTAGATTTGTTTTTTTTTCATTGATTATACTGACGTTTATATCAAAGTGTCCTTACGTTTGTTTGAAAAATGGATGGAGAAATTATAACAGTCACAGGTGAAGGATTAGCAATCCGATGTAGAGTAAAAGAGATATCTGGCGATGGAGCGTGTTTATTTTCATTTCTGTCTTATTTGCTTTATGGAAATATTTCAATGGCTGCTCAAGTTAGAGCTAATATAGTAAGGCACGTGTCCAACGATTTCCAAAAATTTAGGTGTTTTACTATGGACCGATCCGGGACCCCTAACGATACAAAACGCCTTTATGTAGCCGATATGGGTAGGTTGTATTCTTATGGCACAACTTGCGAACTGAAAGCAGCTGGAAAAATATTTCCATTTGAATTCCAACTGTTTCAAGGTAGCAGACTTATTGCCAGATTTGGAGAGTCGATACAAGGGATAAAAAGAATGCGTTTTAACGGACATTTTAACGAAGGACATTTCGACGTGTAGATTCCTATTAATCTATATATATTGATATGGATTTTTCTTCGTGGTGCATGTTCTTTCAGTGAAATGTTGGAACGTGTTCATGATTTTTAAATCGGTTGTCTTGATTAAGTATTTTTGTGTTTGGATTGTTTTTGTTTAGTTTATAGATTGTTATGTTGTTAGGATTATTATTAATTAGATTGTCATTGAAATTGAATAGAATTGTCATTAATAAAAAATTTAAGAAAAAGAAATTTTATTTGAAAGGTGAATAAAAAAAGTATAAGAATAATTAGAAAGATAAAAATAAAGCAGGAGCAAACAGTAATACAAACAAAACTTGAAAGATACAGAAAAGCAGAGAGTTTGAAAATTGTAGGAAGAGGAAGGTATAGAGAAAGAGCTGAGCAGCAGAAAGGTATTAAATAGATGGAAAGGCAGCAGCAAGAAGGAGTTGGAAAGTAGTTGGAAGAGAAAAATATAGAAAAAGAGTGGAAAAACGAAAGAAGAAAGATTTAGAAAGACGCAATAGATTTTTTTTTATCTTTATAAATTTTGTAATTTATTTTTAGGACAATCAATTTAAAAATTCTTGAATCCACGACCGATAAATTTATTGAAAGAGGGTGTTCCTGAGGGAGGATCCATTTCAATTGGCGCCCAGAACGTGTGGCTGCTTCGGCACTAAGGGTAAGAGATTTTTCTTTACTATTAGGTGTCAAGCTTGCTTTATAAAAAAAACAAAGGTGTGTGATTCGGAGTGAAAGATTAAATAAATAATAAATAGTTGTATGATATTAAGAGGGGGAAAGGAAATTACAGATAGAATGTTAGAGCAAGGGGATAATATTGATAATCAGGAGAGTCAGGATGGACAGGATGGTCAGGGAAGTCAGGGTAATCAAATTAGTCAGGATAATCAGGGTAGTCAGGGGATTCAGGATAATCAGGGTAATCAGGATAGTAAAATAGGGGATAAAAGGGATTCATCATGGGAACAAATAATAGAAATGTTAAAAGCTATGAAAAAAAAAAAAAAAAAGAAGACATGAACAAAAATACTGAAGCAATAAACAAGAATATGGATTCTATAAAAAAAGAAATGAACAAGAATATGGATGCTATGAAAAAAGAAAATAAAGAAGACATGAACAAAAATACTGAAGCAATAAACAAGAATATGGATGCAATGAAAAAAGAAATAAAACAAGACATGAACAAGAATATGGATTCTATGAAAAAAGAAATAAAAGAAGAGATGAACAAAAACATAGAAACAGTCAAAAATGAGATCAACAAGCAAATGGAAATGTATAGAGAAACATTAGAAGAAACAAAAACAGAAATAATAACTGAAATGATAATGAGAAAAACAGAATTAGAGGAATTACAAGAAGTAAAAATTAAAACAATTATTAACAAGGAATGCAAAGATGAAATAAAAGAAATTAATGCTAATACAAATATAAAATTAAATGACTTAGAGATAATTATAAAACAAGAGAATGTGGAAAAGAAAAATGTAATAAAAGAAATGCAAAATACAATAAAGAAGATATATGAGATGGAAGAAAAAGTAGAAGAAATAAATGTAGTACAAGAAAAAGAATGTGAAATGTTATTGGAAGAAATGAAAAAAAGAAAAATAAATAAAAATCAAAATATTATGAAAATAAGTAAAAGTGAACATAAATTTAATGGAAATATTAATAAGATTCATCTAAAAATTTTCATAAGAATAGTGAAAAATAAGTTTAAATGGTGTGAAGATCATGAAGAATTAAGAAAATACCTGCGTGAGATGTTAGATGGGCAGGCATCAATATGTTTTGCTAGTAAAGAAGAAGAAATATTTGGGTTGGAAGAATTTGAGAATAAGTTTTTGAGTTATTTCTGGGGGAATTTTGTTCAATCTAAATTTAGGAAAAAGTTATATACAGGGAAATATCAAGAAAGGGGAAAGCAATTTAAATTCATAAAAAGTTTGTATCGAGGGAACTATCAGGAAAGGGGAAAGAAATTTAAATTTATTAAAAGTTTGTATCGTGGGAAATATCAGGAAAGGGGGAAGGTATTTAAATTTAGAAAGAAGTTATATATAGGGAAATATCAGGAAAGGGTTAAGGTTACAAAATTTATAAAAATTATATTTAGGAAAATATTAGGAAAGGGGAGGTTTATAAAATTTATATGTATAGGGAAATTCCAAAAGCGGGGGAACAAATCTAAAACTTTAAAAAAAATTATAGTTTGATAAAAGTTAAGAAGGGGGAATAAAAAAAAAATAGAAATAAAAGAAGAAGTTAAAATTAGATATAGTGATGGGAATTGATATGATAGGGGTAGTGTATTTTATAGTAAAATTGAAATATTCTAAATTAAAAGCTTGACAACTGATGGTGAAGAAAAATTTCCTACTGAAAGGAAATTTGATTTGGCAAGGTGAAGTAATTCACCAAGTCAAATCAAATTTGGGGGAAATTGATATGGATTTTTCTTCGTGGTGCATGTTCTTTCAGTGAAATGTTGGAACGTGTTCATGATTTTTAAATCGGTTGTCTTGATTAAGTATTTTTGTGTTTGGATTGTTTTTGTTTAGTTTATAGATTGTTATGTTGTTAGGATTATTATTGATTAGATTGTCATTGAAATTGAATAGAATTGTCATTAATAAAAAATTTAAGAAAAAGAAATTTTATTTGAAAGGTGAATAAAAAAAGTATAAGAATAATTAGAAAGATAAAAATAAAGCAGGAGCAAACAGTAATACAAACAAAACTTGAAAGATACAGAAAAGCAGAGAGTTTGAAAATTGTAGGAAGAGGAAGGTATAGAGAAAGTGCTGAGCAGCAGAAAGGTATTAAATAGATGGAAAGGCAGCAGCAAGAAGGAGTTGGAAAGTAGTTGGAAGAGGAAGATATAGAAAGAGTGGAAAAACGGAAGAAGAAAGATTTAGAAAGACGCAATAGATTTTTTTTTATCTTTATAAATTTTGTAATTTATTTTTAGGACAATCAATCTAAAAATTCTTGAATCCACGACCGATAAATTTATTGAAAGAGGGTGTTCCTGAGGAAGGATCCATTTCTATATATATATATATATATATATATATATATATATATATATATATATATATATATACTCCTAAGAAATCTTTGCTGATTGTTAAGTAATAAAATTATGAAAATATTGGGTTTTGCAGCAAAACGAAAAGTGTACTCTTATAAGTTTATTGCCAAGCTTTCGATTATGATTATAATCATCTTCAGGGCGCTACAATATTCTATGTTATAATATGGACTAAAAAATATATAAATATAATTTTTTACTTACAACTTGTTGAGATTATTTCGTGAAATATGTTAGTTTAATATTATTTATGTAGTAGATTTTAAAAATAATTACAACAACGAAGAACTTTTTTTTTAAAAATGTTAAAAAACTGTACCACTAAGCCTTTTTAAAAATTAATATTAGGTATTTAACAGTTAATTCAAAAATGACTGGATGTATTTCTGTCATAATGTATTTTGACTTAGATCTGTCCTATGAAATCGAAATTAGGTTTTGAAATTTAGGTATACGAAACAAGATCGTAGGTCCATTAGAGTACCTATTTAACATAAAACCGTGTAAAAATCGTTATTAAATTTTAAAATAAAATTGAAAGTTAATATATTAATTTGTAAAAAATTGAAAAGTTTTATTTAAAAATTATTTATATACCTACTTGGTGTTGGTAGCTTGAGTTTATTATAACATATTTTAACGATGGTTACTCTTCAAGTGTCTGCAATGACTCAACACTACGCTTTTCCAGAAACAATAGATAAGAAAACATTTCATTTAAGTGCCCTATATCAGTTCTATGATTCATAGAATGTGGTGTCTTATTAATATGTGTCATTTCCAAAAAGAGACTTCTGGAAATATTATTATCCCTGTCCAAAACTGTAACGTTGTCATAATCTATTCTATGGTCGTTTTGCATTACAATTGTTTTCTTATCTATTGTTTCTGGAAAAGCGTAGTGTTGAGTCATTGCAGACACTTGAAGAGTAACCATCGTTAAAATATGTTATAATAAACTCAAGCTACCAACACCAAGTAGGTATATAAATAATTTTTAAATAAAACTTTTCAATTTTTTACAAATTAATATATTAACTTTCAATTTTATTTTAAAATTTAATAACGATTTTTACACGGTTTTATGTTAAATAGGTACTTTAATGGACCTACGATCTTGTTTCGTATACCTAAATTTCAAAACCTAATTTCGATTTCATAGGACAGATCTAAGTCAAAATACATAATGACAGAAATACATCCAGTCATTTTTGAATTAACTGTTAAATACCTAATATTAATTTTTAAAAAGGCTTAGTGGTACAGTTTTTTAACATTTTTAAAAAAAAAGTTCTTCGTTGTTGTAATTATTTTTAAAATCTACTACATAAATAATATTAAACTAACATATTTCACGAAATAATCTCAACAAGTTGTAAGTAAAAAATTATATTTATATATTTTTTAGTCCATATTATAACATAGAATATTGTAGCGCCCTGAAGATGATTATAATCATAATCGAAAGCTTGGCAATAAACTTATAAGAGTACACTTTTCGTATTGCTGCAAAACCCAATATTTTCATAATTTTATATATATATATATATATATATATATATATATAACGTGATGTCAATAGTGGAGTTGCAGTCAACGTTATGGCCAATGTAAATGAAGAAAACTCTTTTATTTTTGTCAAGCTTTCGAATTTATTTAATTCTTTTTCAGGACATCTATAGTGAAGAAAAAATTTTTTATATAATAAAATTTTTTTATAATGTTTTATATGTGATAACTTACTAATACGTGAGGTTATGAAAAAAGCTGCGAATTCTGTTTGATAAAATTAAAGTAAATCATATTATTAAAATACATAAAAACATATACGTTTAAAACTTATTATTTGATTGACTTTTAATATGTCTTCAATTTCTTTTTTATATATGTATGTTTTTTTATGTATCTATGGTATTTATTTTAACACAGTAGGAAAGCAAAACATTGTAATGATTAATTTATTTAGATTTTATTATTATATCAAGTAACTTACTATATTCGTGAAATACAGAACTTTAATTTCAAAAATTTTTTATAAAAAAATTTTTTTTAAATGTTAAATTTAATGAAAGTTGTTATTTTTTATGTTTTTATTTTTGTTTATTTTAATATTATATTAATCTTTATGTTTGTAATCCTGTTTTAATTTATTAAATTTTTTTTATATTTATAAGTTAAATTTATATGTTAAATTCATTTATATTTATTTTTGAAATGATAGAATGTAACAATAAATATTACTCAGCCCTTCTATATCTGATTTTCTATTAATACATGTTTGACTTTTATCAATGTGTGTCATTTCTAAGAATAATCTTTTTTTATGGTTCCTTTCTCTTTCTAAAATTTTTGTTTCTTCAAATTTAAAACTATGATTATTTTTGACTGCATGTTCTGTTAGTGCATAAGCATTAATTTTATTATTTCTAATATCACTTTTATAAGAGATGTTCCTGCTGTGTACAGTTCTGCATGTTTCTCCTATATAAACTCTTTCACAATTAGAGCAAGTGATTTCATATACTACATTTGAATTTTCAAAATTATTAAGTGGATCTTTAGTTTGGGTGTATAGTCTAGAAATCGTTTTGATATTTTTAGTGCCTATTTTGAAATTTTCATAATTTTTGAATAGTTTTAAAAGTTTAGGAGTGAGTTGAGGGATATAAGTTAAAGAACCAAAAATTGGCTGTAAATTTTCATTTGACAAGACACTATTTTCAATGTCAAATGCTTGTTGTTGATTGAAATTATTATTGTTATTTATTCTAGTAATGTACGTGGTACTAAAAATTAATTTATTTAATAATCCCAAAGGGTATGAATTATTTAACAGTATTTCTTTTAATTTAAGTAAACCTTGGTTTTTAAAATTTGGGTGTGATAATTTTAGAACTCTGTTTTTTAATCCTAGAATTAGGTTAATCTTGGTTTTATGAGGGTGTTCAGAATAAAAATTAATAAACCTGTTACTGCATATTGATTTACGGTACCATTCTGTTTGTAAGATGTTATTTTGTGTGCGATGGACGATTAAATCTAGGAAAGGTAAACTGTTATTAATTTCTTTTTCTACTGTGAATTGTAGTTGTTTACATTGGTTATTAAAAATTTTTAGTACAAGATCAACTTTATTAAATGGTATCGCAAGTATTAAATCATCAACAAAACGTTTGATAAAAGGAATTCTGAATGGTATTTGATTAATACTTCTTTCTACCAAGTCATCCAGTACAAAGTTACAAAGAATTGGGGACAAAGTACTACCCATTGGTGTGCCTAATATAAAAAAACTTTTAATAAATTAAAACAGGATTACAAACATAAAGATTAATATAATATTAAAATAAACAAAAATAAAAACATAAAAAATAACAACTTTCATTAAGTTTAACATTTAAAAAAAAATTTTTTATAAAAAATTTTTGAAATTAAAGTTCTGTATTTCACGAATATAGTAAGTTACTTGATATAATAATAAAATCGAAATAAATTAATCATTACAATGTTTTGCTTTCCTACTGTGTTAAAATAAATACCATAGATACATAAAAAAACATACATATATAAAAAAGAAATTGAAGACATATTAAAAGTCAATCAAATAATAAGTTTTAAACGTATATGTTTTTATGTATTTTAATAATATGATTTACTTTAATTTTATCAAACAGAATTCGCAGCTTTTTTCATAACCTCACGTATTATTAAGTTATCACATATAAAACATTATAAAAAATTTTTATTATATATAAAATTTTTTCTTCACTATAGATGTCCTGAAAAAGAATTAAATAAATTCGAAAGCTTGACAAAAATAAAAGAGTTTTCTTCATTTACATTGGCCATAACATTGACTGCAACTCCACTATTGACATCACGTTATATTGAACCAGTCACTATACCATTATTCATATATATATATATATATATATATAAAAGCGGAAGGTCACTCATCACCGTATCTCAAAAACTATAAGACCTACAAACTTGAAATTTGGTTGGTTTGTTCCTTATAGGTTCTAGACGTTCGCTAAGAAAGGATTTAACGAAACTCTACCCCTAAGGGGGTAAAACGGGGGTTGGAAATTTGTATGAAATTCCTATGTTTTTGAAGTAAGGGAATAGAAAATTAAAATGTGTGCTATTTAGAGGTTGTGGAGGTGTACTTATATTGTATTTCTAGAAATCAATCAATAAGATTTGAACGGGGGTCGGATACTTTTTATACAACAATCAACACGCCACGCGAACATCGCGGGTAAATCGATTTGGAACCCAAATAATATATGTGGTTATATTTGTTTCGTCTGTCTGTCTGTATGTTTGTGCGCGCATCACATAAAAACTACTGATTCGATTTGAATGCGTTTTTCACAGATGTATTGGTCTTCTTTCAGCTTAACTTCTGTGTATAAAAATTACTCCTCTCCCCCCCCCCTATTCCTTTAACGGAATAATAGAGTGATTTCAGATTTTGTATGAAAGTATCTCATTGATACATTCAAAAATACCACTGAAATAATACACAACATGCATACATACGTGGTATAATTTAGTTTTGATATTCGAAACTAGATAGCGCTATGAGGTTATTAAAACAAATGACAAATTACTATATTCTACAGATGATTAGGTCTAATGTAGAACTGTCATAGTTCAATATTTAAGATAGTCATAACCGGTGTTGTATGATTTATTAATATAAAAATCTGTTTACTGGTTGCAGCGTGGTTGACTGAGAAACATGAAATTTTAAATAAAAAAAAATTAAAAATAGTTATGCCAGACTTATTTTACTAAGAATATACCTACAGAATGATTAAAATTAAAATTTTATATGTAAAATAGATAGTCATTAAATCATTTGTGAATATCCCAATTTTACGCGGGCAAAGCCGCGGGTAAAAGCTAGTATTTTATATAAAAGCGAAAGTTCACTGATCACCGTATCTCAGAAACTATAAGACATACAAACTTGAAATTTGGCAGGTAGGTTCCTTATAGGGTCTAGACGTCCGCTAAAAAAGGATTTTACGAAATTCTACCCCTAAGGGGGTAAAACGAGGGTTGGAAGATTGTATGAAAGTCCTATGTTTATGAAATAAGGGACTTGAAAATTTAAATGTTTTCTTTAGAGGTTGTTTCGTTCCAAATTAGTTAGTAATATTTGTTTTTTTTTTCGTTGATTAAAATTATGTTTATTTCAAAGTTTCATGCCAATTAGGTGCTAGCTTAGATTTGTTTTAAGGTAGCAGACTTATTGCCAGATTTGGAGAGTCGATACAAAGGATAAAAAAATGCGTTTTAACGGACATTTTGATGTATTAATCTATAAAAGCAAAAGGTCACTCATCACCATATCTTAGAAACTTTAAGGCCTACAAACTTGAAATTTGGCAGGTAGGTTCCTTATAGGGTCTAGACGTACGCTAAGAAAGGATTTTACGAACCTCTACCCCCTAAGGGGGTCAAACGGGGGTTGTAAATTTGTATGAAAATCCTATTAAAATAAGGTACTGAATTAAAATGTGTGTTTTTTACAGGTTGCGGAGGTGTACTTATATTGTATTTTTAGAAATCAACCACCTTCATAAGGGTTGAACGGGGATCGGATACTTTTTATACGAAAATCAACACGCCACGTGAACGACGTCGCGGCTACATCGATTTAGAACACAAAAATATGCTTAGAATTTTTTTGTCTGTCTGTCCGGATGTTCGTGCGCGCATCACCTGAAAATTACTGATTCGATTAGAATCTTGTGTATAAAAGTTTTGGAATGATTTTAGTATCGGGATAGTTGAAAGCATGTAGAGTGAAATAGGTTACTTTTTATAAAATAATCAACACGCAACGCGCCACGACGTCGCAGGTTACTTCGATATAAAACTCAAAAATGTGGTTAGATTTTTTATTGCCTGTCTGTCTGGATGTTTGTGCGTGCATCACATGAAAACTACTAATTCGATTTGAATGCGGTTTTCCCAGATGTATTTGTCTTCTTTCAACTGAACATCTGGTGTATAAAAATTTCTTTCCCACCCCTTTAACCGGACATTTGAGGGGGTCAGATTTTGTATGAAAGTATCTCATTAATACATTAAAAAATATCACCAAAATAATACACAACATACATACATACGTGTTATAATTTAGTTTTGATATTCGAAACTAGATGACGCAGGAGGTTATTAAAACGCGCTATCGTTGTTTTTTATCGCAAGTACATATACAAATGACACACAAATTACTATATCTTACAGATAATTAGGTCCAATGTAGAACTGTCACAGATCAATATTATAAGATAGTCATAATCGGTGTTGTATGATTTATTATTATCAAAATCTGTTTAGTGGTTGCAGCGTGATTGATTGACAAACATAAAATTTTAAATAAAAAAAAATAATAAAAGTAGATAGGCCAGACTTATTTTACTAAAGATATACCTACAGAATGATTAAAATTAAATTTTTATATGTAAAATAGACAGTCATTAAATCATTTCTGAAGGTCCCAATTCCACGCGAGCAAAGCCGCGGGTAAAAGCTAGTCACTCAAAATAACAATTTGAGACTCATAAAAAAATATTGTTCTCACAAAAATTACAAAAATTCTATTGTTTTAAATCTTATTAATTTTTTAAATTTTAATATCAGTATAAATAACCTACCCCTACCGATGAATTTACCAAGAAAATATATATTTACAATTCATTCATGCAGTGTGCTTACATAGATGAGAAATTTTTGTGCCTATTGGAATTTTAATGCATATTTAAAAATTTCTGATTCAGCAGCCATTTGGTTCGTTGACTAAGTAAAAAAAAACATCTCTAAAATTGCATCCCTTATTCATGTAGAATGAAGAGAGGTGAGTGTCCACATTTCTCGATGAATATTCTCAACGAAACTGAGACATTATTTATTTAAACTAATCCTTTTTACCCTTTAAAATTTTAATACTGCTTTTGCAAATGGACTTAGAAGCTTGGATTTCGCTTGTGCGTACCAGGGATGTTTTGAAAATAAATTGTGAAAGTGCTAGTGAGGTGTAACAATATCAAATACACCTACAGCTATTTATATAAAACGTTCAAGAATAACAAAATAAAAGTGATAATCTTAAAGATATTTTATTTGGCCAGATTCATAAATCAAAAAATTATAGCATATATTAAGATAACTCTTTTTTTTTTAATGTTTATCGAATTTTTACAGAGGTAACAAAACCAAAAATTCTTTGATTTATTTATAAAATTGACGAATTAATTTTAATTTTACAATTAATAAGTTTTTCTCGGCATATTCAATCAAATTTTTCAGAGAAGATTGTAATTGTTTTAAAGCAATAACCATTAAGCTAAAAGTGTCTTTTGTTTGTTATATTTACAGTTCGTTACCTTATCATACTTATAAAATAATTTAAATAAAGAACAATCAATAAACTACTTTTTTTTGACTTTATGAGAGTAAAATTAAGTTTTTCTACTTTAATTTTTGAGTAAAGATTTTACAACTGTGGCATTTAAGTATGATTAAATTAAATTAAATTCCAATAGACTTTTCTATGATATTGAAGTTATACTTCTATTCGTACACCCTGTAAAAAAAGATTGTGTAGAGTTAAATGGGAAAAATCATTACATATGTAATGGTGTGAGTAAGAGAGAGACAGAAACACTTATAAGGTATATTGGTCGGTAAAAACAAAGATAAAATATATACCACATGTTATTAGTCATAACTATAAGTCCTTTGAATACCGTTTAAACATTCAGTACATTGAAAAGGAATAGATATACAAAAAACAGTCTGAACTAATGTATGAATATCATAGTGACGGACCACATGATTATTTGACAGATTATTTTATAATTCTGTCACGTAAGTATACATATAAAGTTTAGCATTTTATATTAATAATAATATTCAGTAATGAGTATTGTATTGTAGTCTAAAATACCGTCACATGGTTGCAGTATATTTTGCTCCATGCTTTTAAGGTTGTTGGATACATAAACAGAGTTTTTACCAATAGTGGAGGAATTAAAGCACCAAAACCTCCGAATTTTGTAACGTGAGATGGATCGGAATGCGTTTTTTTGCATTGGATTCGTTAAAGTATCAGGAAATTTTTCGCTATATTTTATAATGTAAAAATGGAAATTGCATTTCTGCATTCGAAAAGTACATTCAGACAATAAAGAGAAAACTTACAACTCGGTAAGTATTGCTGAAAATGGGTTCAATTTATATATTCGGGGTTTTTGGAGTCGCTGAACACTAATATCACGATTCCAAAAGTCTCCGCGGCACTTGGTGTCTGGGGTATTTACCTCTTCTCCTGGGGTTTTATGTAAATTCTGTACGAAATCAGTGCACAGTTGGTACTCGGTTTTTTTTTGAGTTGCTAAATACGATTACAATAATAACGATGGTGTTCGAAACACCTGGGGCTTAAGACGGACATCGTCTCCAGGAATTGTATGCAAATTCGATACAAAAAGAGTGTGCACACGGTACTAGGAGGTTTTTGGAGTCGTTTACCACGAATATCATATAGAAGTATAACTTCTGCCGACAGTCCCACTGACTGCCACACTAGTTTTTTTATTGACATTTCACGTTTTTGGATAAATTTAAATAAAAAAAAATAATAGCACCCAGATATTAAAAGTATCTTTTTTTTTGTATAAAAAAATTATGTTTTTATTAATTCAAAGAAAATGTGAATAACAGTATAGGATAAATGTTATAGTTCATATTTTTGCTTTCTTTAATTTTTTTGTCTTTATTATATTCCAATTGTTTGTATGTATGTATGTATGTATGTATGTATGTATGTATGTATGTATGTATGTATGTATGTATGTATGTATGTATGTATGTATGTATGTATGTATGTATGTATGTATGTATGTATGTATGTATGTATGTATGTATGTATGTATGTATGTATGTATGTATGTATGTATGTATGTATGTATGTATGTATGTATGTATGTATGTATGTATGTATGTATGTATGTATGTATGTATGTATGTATGTATGTATGTATGTATGTATGTATGTATGTATGTATGTATGTATGTATGTATGTATGTATGTATGTATGTATGTATGTATGTATGTATGTATGTATGTATGTATGTATGTATGTATGTATGTATGTATGTATGTATGTATGTATGTATGTATGTATGTATGTATGTATGTATGTATGTATGTATGTATGTATGTATGTATGTATGTATGTATGTATGTATGTATGTATGTATGTATGTATGTATGTATGTATGTATGTATGTATGTATGTATGTATGTATGTATGTATGTATGTATGTATGTATGTATGTATGTATGTATGTATGTATGTATGTATGTATGTATGTATGTATGTATGTATGTATGTATGTATGTATGTATGTATGTATGTATGTATGTATGTATGTATGTATGTATGTATGTATGTATGTATGTATGTATGTATGTATGTATGTATGTATGTATGTATGTATGTATGTATGTATGTATGTATGTATGTATGTATGTATGTATGTATGTATGTATGTATGTATGTATGTATGTATGTATGTATGTATGTATGTATGTATGTATGTATGTATGTATGTATGTATGTATGTATGTATGTATGTATGTATGTATGTATGTATGTATGTATGTATGTATGTATGTATGTATGTATGTATGTATGTATGTATGTATGTATGTATGTATGTATGTATGTATGTATGTATGTATGTATGTATGTATGTATGTATGTATGTATGTATGTATGTATGTATGTATGTATGTATGTATGTATGTATGTATGTATGTATGTATGTATGTATGTATGTATGTATGTATGTATGTATGTATGTATGTATGTATGTATGTATGTATGTATGTATGTATGTATGTATGTATGTATGTATGTATGTATGTATGTATGTATGTATGTATGTATGTATGTATGTATGTATGTATGTATGTATGTATGTATGTATGTATGTATGTATGTATGTATGTATGTATGTATGTATGTATGTATGTATGTATGTATGTATGTATGTATGTATGTATGTATGTATGTATGTATGTATGTATGTATGTATGTATGTATGTATGTATGTATGTATGTATGTATGTATGTATGTATGTATGTATGTATGTATGTATGTATGTATGTATGTATGTATGTATGTATGTATGTATGTATGTATGTATGTATGTATGTATGTATGTATGTATGTATGTATGTATGTATGTATGTATGTATGTATGTATGTATGTATGTATGTATGTATGTATGTATGTATGTATGTATGTATGTATGTATGTATGTATGTATGTATGTATGTATGTATGTATGTATGTATGTATGTATGTATGTATGTATGTATGTATGTATGTATGTATGTATGTATGTATGTATGTATGTATGTATGTATGTATGTATGTATGTATGTATGTATGTATGTATGTATGTATGTATGTATGTATGTATGTATGTATGTATGTATGTATGTATGTATGTATGTATGTATGTATGTATGTATGTATGTATGTATGTATGTATGTATGTATGTATGTATGTATGTATGTATGTATGTATGTATGTATGTATGTATGTATGTATGTATGTATGTATGTATGTATGTATGTATGTATGTATGTATGTATGTATGTATGTATGTATGTATGTATGTATGTATGTATGTATGTATGTATGTATGTATGTATGTATGTATGTATGTATGTATGTATGTATGTATGTATGTATGTATGTATGTATGTATGTATGTATGTATGTATGTATGTATGTATGTATGTATGTATGTATGTATGTATGTATGTATGTATGTATGTATGTATGTATGTATGTATGTATGTATGTATGTATGTATGTATGTATGTATGTATGTATGTATGTATGTATGTATGTATGTATGTATGTATGTATGTATGTATGTATGTATGTATGTATGTATGTATGTATGTATGTATGTATGTATGTATGTATGTATGTATGTATGTATGTATGTATGTATGTATGTATGTATGTATGTATGTATGTATGTATGTATGTATGTATGTATGTATGTATGTATGTATGTATGTATGTATGTATGTATGTATGTATGTATGTATGTATGTATGTATGTATGTATGTATGTATGTATGTATGTATGTATGTATGTATGTATGTATGTATGTATGTATGTATGTATGTATGTATGTATGTATGTATGTATGTATGTATGTATGTATGTATGTATGTATGTATGTATGTATGTATGTATGTATGTATGTATGTATGTATGTATGTATGTATGTATGTATGTATGTATGTATGTATGTATGTATGTATGTATGTATGTATGTATGTATGTATGTATGTATGTATGTATGTATGTATGTATGTATGTATGTATGTATGTATGTATGTATGTATGTATGTATGTATGTATGTATGTATGTATGTATGTATGTATGTATGTATGTATGTATGTATGTATGTATGTATGTATGTATGTATGTATGTATGTATGTATGTATGTATGTATGTATGTATGTATGTATGTATGTATGTATGTATGTATGTATGTATGTATGTATGTATGTATGTATGTATGTATGTATGTATGTATGTATGTATGTATGTATGTATGTATGTATGTATGTATGTATGTATGTATGTATGTATGTATGTATGCATGTATAATCGCCCCCCTAAAAGTAAACCAAACCTATTAAAACCAATCAATCTATCCCGAGGCGAAAACACAACAACCCATCCTGCGAGTACGCAACAAACATCATCACAACCAACAACAGCGATTGATGATCTATTCTGTCCTGCATGCAACCGGCAGTTTAAATCAAAGACAGGACTCAAAAGCCATCAACGGGGAGCATCTTGCAGAGGAACAGTTCAAAGCCAGACAACATCGGATCGATGAACGTCTAATATCATGTATGTATATAATGTATGTATGTATGAGCAAGTAAGGGGTAACAGATACACTTTAAGATCTATTGTGTTCCTTTTTTCTGATAATTTGCTCAGACTTATAGTATTTATCTTTTAGTCTATCTTTTAGTCCTATCTTCCCTAGAAAGTTTAGTATATTGTTGGGTTAGGTAGACCTTTATTTTTCTTTTTTTTGTTCGTATGACCCTAGGTATTGGGCCCTAGAATTACGTAATGCAATGCATTTTGAGAGTATGTGTATATAGGTT
This sequence comes from Altica lythri, assembly GCA_964028335.1. NCBI lineage: Eukaryota > Metazoa > Arthropoda > Insecta > Coleoptera > Chrysomelidae > Altica > Altica lythri. Next base: position 21,500,429 of record OZ034802.1, on the reverse strand, counting down.
TCATCCTCTAACCTCACAGAATCTGCAGTTTGCTTCATCTACCAACCCTAGTATTCCTGTTATAATATGGACGTTCTTCTTACTAAGGTTAAGACAGCTGAGAGATCTATTCTGGTTGTAGTTTCCCAGAAGCGTCTTCATTTGTCTCAGTCCTTTTAAATCATTTCAGTACTTTTTGCTATCCATTTTTTCCTAAGTTTTCCTAAGATTGTACTACTGCTAATTCCACAGGGTGGTTCTGGTCCCAGGTATGGGGTTTCAGCTCCTTGTTTTGCCAGCTTGTCTGCTGTTTCGTTTCCTTCCATTCCTATGTGTCCTGGAACCAACAGGAGGGTAACAGTGTTATTCTGTCCTAGTTTATTAAATTGGCCTTGGCATTCCCAGAGCATCTTTGAACTGATTGTACGTGAGTTCAGAGCTTTAATGGCTGCTTGACTATCTGACATGATTACAATATTCTGTCTACGATAGTTCCTTTCAATATTAAATTCAATACATTTTTCGAAGGCATGGATTTCCGTTTGAAAGATGCTTGAGTACACACCCAGGCTTTCTAAGTATTTGGTTCTAGGTCCAAAAACCCCTGTTCCTGTTCCTTTATCTCTCTTGCAGCCATTCATGTATCATTTTATTGCGTTTTGGCTTAGTCCCAATAAGGTGTTTTGTCCCATTTAGATTTACTTCCCAGTGTTGTGGTAAATTTTCTAAAGTAAAATTTTTTGGCATGTCATCTTGGGGCATTTCTCAAGTTTGATCAAGTTAAAGTGATCGAGGTTTTTTTCTTGAATATTTCGTTTTTTTTTTTTCGTTATTTACTTCCCATTTGCTTTAAGGTTTTACTTCTATGTATCGGTTTTTGTTTATTCCATTATTTGATGTACATTTATGACCTGATCTGGCTCAAAGATGACCTGCTCCAGATATTTATGTCATTGACAAGTGATTACTCTGCAGCAGCTGTTTAATCTGCATATTTACAGAATCTGTATGTTTCACTGTCCACTGTGCCTATTTGACATGGATGGGACCTTAGTGAAAGTTCTTTCGGTTACTCTGAGTGCAGGTTTCTGAAGCTCTAAGAGTAATTTAAGGTATCGCGGTGCACATTGTATAAACTTTATCCATAACGCAGTATTTTTAAATGCCACAAAAAGATTTAGCTCCGAAAAAAGGAGTACAAGCTGCAAGACTATTAATCGATAATCCCTTTGTGTCCCTGTATTCACAAAAAAGTAACCATGTTTTGTTTATTAATAAGTTAAGGCTTTTTTGTAAGTTATGTGATTTAATTTTGTGTTAACTCACTCAATAATAGGTAATCTAGGTGTGAGTTCAAATTCTGTTTTGGTGAGATAATGCTTGTAAGCAACTTAATAGATTGGGTTGCTTGGTCCCTTAGAATCCCAAGTTGTCCTGTCCTGTCAAAGGACAAATTTAGAGACTAAATCCTTGGTAACATATATGCTCTATTAGGTAGAAAACAAAGTAGAACAGGCGAAAGCGTAAAGGGCATCATCATTCCTTGACAAAGGATATCTGTCTTTCTTAGTGACATCATTAAGCCTTCGATAGTCGACACAAAACCGCATTGATCCGTCTTTCTTTCTTTCTTTCTAACTAATACCATGGAGAAGCCAACGGACTACTGGATGGATCGACTATGCCATTTCAAATTATTTCTTTAAGGGCTCTCTATGCTGCTTTCTTCTGAACTTGTAGCAGCCTTCTGGGCACCTGTCGAATCGGACGTGCATCACCATTATCAATTTTGTGTTGGACAACATCAGTACTTCCAAGTTCATTTTTAAAAATAAATACAAGTTTATAAGAATAAAGTTGAACTCTTATCTGTTTTTGAAGTAAAACTTCTTTAGCGACACTAGGAGTAAAAAAGTTATTCTAACGGACGTGACGTCATTCTAATAACAGAAACCGGAAACAAAACCTAATACTGACACGATTTTGCATGGGCGCCGGCAGCAGGGTGCAAGAGGGTGCGCTTGCACCCCCCTGCTATGAAAGAAAATACCTGAATTTACCAGAAAATTATATATTTTTTTAATTTTTTTATTAAATTATTGTTTGAATAAAAACTAAAGGCGTCGCGGTTGCTGTCCAAATCATTCTACATTCTATATATATTAGATCATAATAGTGTGTAGATGCAGATGCACCCCCTGAAAATAATCCTGGCGGCGCTCATGCGATTTTGCCTCCTATATGAAATATAATTAAATCTGTAATTGTATGAATTGACAGCTGATCATCTTGTCAATCGAAATACATTGTATAAATAGTTTTTTGTGTATAAAGTGTTTGTATTAAATATGAATAAACAATGTGGATTTATTAATGAAGAAAGTGATGAAAAAATATTGATTGAAAATGGTGTGTAATTACACTATTTATACCTAATTATTTATACCTATTATTTATACCTAGCTATTTTCGTTTTATAGACTTAAAGAGCTAAAAAGAAAAATAAATTGTGAACGTCAAAGGGGATATTATAAGCGCCAGAAAGATTTAAAGAAAAATGACAAAAATGAAAAAATGACGAGACAGCCACATTCATTATGATTTGATTAAGTAAGTTTATATACATACATACATATTATGATAGTAAATAATTGTTTATACGGAATCTTTACGTTGAGTAAAGAAGCATGTTGCACGTTTTTGTTCATAAAATAATAATATTCAAAATATTTTAACACTTTCTTATACTTATTTTAGGTTTGGTTAGGTAGCCATAAAGGCCATAAAACCACTAGTCAAGATGGCTGACCTTTGACCACCAATAACAGATCCTTCGTAGACGTGAAGGAAACAAACTTAACTCAGGATTTTAAATTTTATGGAATATGCTATAAAATGCTACAAAATGAAATGGTTATCTAACTATCGAAGGCTCTTGTGTTGTGATGTATTACAATAAGGTAGATACAGCTACAAAATCACACATTCTAAACGTAATGTGTGTATATTTTTAATATTGTTTACCTATTATTGAAGCAAAACTTCTTTAGGCACGACTAGGGGTAGATTCTAACGGAAGATTCTGATGGAAGTAACTGTATAATTTCAGCTATGGGAGGAGTTTAAATTTCCGAAATTTATTTATGAAATTTTCAAACGGTTTCAAATACATTAATGGTATTTATAGACTAAAATCTATGTTTCACATTTTAGTTATCATAAACCTATTATTTCATATATAAAAAAAATAATGATAACTTTCAAATTCCTATTTCTAATGAATAATATAAATATAACATCTCATTTTTTTTGTAAAGTATATAGGCAATAAATTTGATTGAATTGTAATTAAATATTTATTTTCCGATACGTACGTCAACAAGTTTTACTTCAATCGCGCGTAAAGGTTACACGCACACTCTTTTTTTTTCTAATTTTGACAAAGTGGGAGATAATTTTGTCATTAATTGTTCGATTCCATTGTTCTCATCTGTTTTCAAAACGTTTACTTTGTGAATTACGGCCGTTACCGGTTCTAAAGTTCCCGTTACTGTATCCTTTCGTAAAAGAACTGGCTGATCGCCTAAGTTAATGACTCGGACTTTGTCTTTGGCAGATCTAACAACAGTCTTACCCAAAAGGAGTTCTTTTCTCAATTCATGGTCATTGTTCTTTGTCTCTATCATGTCTGGGGCGTTATCTGGATCCAGCCCATCAAACCACGCTGTTACGACACATTCACAACTCACCGGAAGTTTTATATCATTGATTAGCTTAATCAAGACATCGTCAACTTGTTTTCGATGCAGGTATAAATCTTTATTACTAGTACGAAGGATACGTCCACAAAGATCCAAATTGAAACCACGGTAAAGCATAACCTCCATACTCAGAACAATAACTTCGTTAACGTCAGCCACCAGCACCGAGTGAACAAAGGAAGGTTGAATTAAACTGTGTCCACTAGCATGCTTAAGTTCTTTCCATTAATGAGGCCATCTACATATAAGCTGTCCACGATGTGTCGCAGAGTTGCCAATTTAATGATATAATGGGCTTCCGGATTGTTTGGGGACGATGCCGCCCTCCAGGAGTCGACCTTTGCTGTGTTTTCCTGCTGCTGAAAGTCTTCAGCATACATTTTTTTTTGGGGGCAAGTATTTTTTATACGGCCTAGTTTTTTGCAGTTTTAGCACCTCACTGAGTGCATTCTATTTGGTGATAACTTTCCTTACTCGAGCAACTCAACGTAAGGCTTCTGTCACTGCATCGAACTTCAGGGCAATGGTTGCGCCAAACGTACAGCCCGTTGCAACTCAACGTCTTGCCACTTCTGCCTTAAACTCCTGGATAGTTTCTCCATTTTTCTTCCGGCTCTTCAACTGCATTCGGTATACCGGTTGTATATGCGTTAGGCCATATCGCAACTCCAGACAATTCACTAATACCTAGAAATAGTCAGCCGCCTTTTCCGGTGTCAATAAATGCAGACAGAGCCATCGTATTAGGAACAATCCCTTTTCCTGGGATGACCATCCATTCGGTCTTGCCACTGCGTCGAATAATTTTAAGTAATTTGGCAAGGAAGTCTTCCCGCCAAAGGTCCGTTTCATCGTCGTTCGTACCTGGGTCACCATTCCGTTTTCCCGTCCTTATTTTGGACTGCATTTGCTGGTTGATCTTGTCTCGCTAGTTGGCAACTTGCTAATTTTGCTCGTCCCGATAAGTACACATTTCGAAGCGCAGATGTAATATTTGCTGGGACAACTCTTCTAATAGGGTAGACATCCGTTGTGATAGCTGGGACATGCCTTCGCGCTGGTTTATTTTCTGACTTGACAGCTGGGACAGTTGTTGCTTTTTTTCCTCTTGTTGGCTCGTCATTCATTGCGATAGCTCCTCTTACTAGCTCGTCATTCGTTGTGATAGCTGGGAAAAATGTTGCGTCTGTTCTTCTTGTTGGCTCGTCATTCGTTGTTATAGCTGCTCTTGTTGGGTAGTGATTCGTTGAAACAGCTGGGAAAATTGTTGCGTCTGTTTAGAAATTGATTTTTGAACCGGATCTCCGAAATTCACGGCGTTAGGGTTCAAATTATTACTTAGGTAGTATTTGCGGAGCTTACTCAACAATACGGATTTGCACTTAGTAGTTTTCAACTCTTATTCTTCGCGCTCTTTTCTGAGTTCAGCCACCAATAGTTTATTTATCTTCTTTTCAGGCATTATTGTATCTTTACCCCACACTTATGGGGACTTAACACAATTTATTCACCGAAATTGTTACAGATACACAAAAACTCTTCTGGATAACGCCTAAACAGTTTTACTATTACAATGAACTATTTGAACTCTTTATAACTGCCAATACACCCTTTTATATAATAAAAACAAATACTCTAGCATTTTCAAGTAACATAATGTACCCTAATAACTGAATCTAGAAAATTTTTAAATACATAACCTTAAAACAGTCTTTTAAGTAGAGGTTCTTTTTTTATCCAGTTATCCCGTTACAATATTCTAGCAAGTCTTTGCAACTTTTTAAACTTTATTAATGCCGTCTGTTGCTTTGGTTTGTTTCACCAAACCAGCGCAGCATAGGGGATAAGAGGTCTAAGTACTGTAAGATACGACTAATAGAAAATTTTGGGTTGAATACACCATTTTAAAAAAACCTATCACATGTTTACATAACCCTTGTAGCTTTAGAGGTTGTATTTGCGAGGTGTGAATTTCACGTATGTTTCCTGTTGAGTATATGTCCGGGGTATTTTCCCTTTTCTGCAAGTAAAAGTATTAATTCATTTATACCAGTAAGTTAAATCATTGAGTTCCTGCTATTTTTTTGTTAGAATTGGCCATTCCTTCATACACCAAGTATTTATGAGATGTAGTCAGCAATTATACTTATCCTATTTGACTCCTACTATAATAACTAAAGTATTAGATTACTTTAGAGCACGAAATCCTTCTCCTTTAAGCGTTGCTATGAGAACGTTAACTAACATTGATCACACTAAAAGGTGATAAAACTTTTCCTTAAGGCAGCCTTTAATTGTTTTAATAGTAGTTGATTAATTCAGGTATGTAACCATATTCGTAGTATTCATCACAAGCTTTAAACCGTCCAAGATATATGCTATTCTCTCCAGAAGATATGGAGGGCTTAAACCTGTTAATGACTCATTTAGCTTTGTTGTCGATAAATATTTTTCCCGCTAGGCGTTTTCATGACCTTGATGGTGTGCGTAAGCATCAATATCAGCCTTTGCTTTGTCAGCAGTAGTCACTGTTTCAGTAAAATCGCCGTTTGCTTTTTTATCATTCGAATGCAATAACAGATAAATCACTATTGTTAAATTGCATATTTTAATTTCGTTACCAAATAATTTGAAAGAAAATTTAAATAAAAGAATATTAAATTGTTTTAATAATTTATTTAAAAAATGGCTCACATTTTCTAATTGTTTAAAATTTATTGATATACTTTTTATTAAATTCATAAAAGTTTTTTATACACAATCATTCTCATAAGAAACGTATTTTTTAAAAATATATATATTGGATCAGAAACACGTTAAGAATGAAGAATTTTGTTATTGTCAGTTTTTTTACTCAATTTAATAAGTAATGCTTATTATAAGTCGTGGCAAATAAGCTACAATACTATTTTCAATTTAAGTCTTAATTTGTAAGTTTTTTTGCAATAATAAAATCATTGTTTCTTAGCATCTATCGTAACACATATTAAATAATATGTATATATATATTTATATATATATATATATATATTAAGTTTATAACTATAGAAATTATACAATCATTGTTTGATTAATACATTTTGTCACATTTGTAGGTATAAGGTATGTAAAACCATATTTAAATCAAAAATTGATATAGAAGTAAATGTTTAACCATTTTAAAAAATGCACTTTATCTAACAAAAAACTGTTAAATTTTTTGTGTTCAACTTTTTTTCTGCAACACTTTTCTGCAGGTGAGTATATAAAAAATCTTTGATGTTTTTTATAAAAATCTCCTAGAAGCAAAGTATGTCCTCAAAATCTGCATACAAATGAATAACAAAATTAGATTCAAAAAAAAAATATTGAGTAAAAGCTCTGCAAGACTTACAGATCCATAATCAATTATATAATAATAGAACATTGAAAAGAATACAGGAAAAATAAAAATGAGAATTTGATCTAAAGTTAAAATACTTTAGACTGTTGAAAGTAGCAAAACATTCTTTAAAAGTTTTATTATAAAAATATCAATATACCTAAGTATTATTGTTAAAATTTTTACCTTTTAAAATTAAAATTATTAACATTTTAAAAACCATCATATATTCACAATTTTAAAAAAAAGTGTTAATTAAGAGTTTAAAGTATGTGCTCTAATCCAAGGAGAATTGGAGGATAATAATCCAACCTTTTTTTTTGTAACGAAGCAAATATTTTTGTCTAATAAAACAAAATATACATTTTATGTCAAAATAAAAAAAAAAGTATTCTTTTGAAACCAATGTATTTTTAGAAAGTTTTTTATATTTTCGCCGTGTTCTTTGTCTCTGTGTTCTTTGTCTCTGTGTCATTCCGTGGAATTTTGAAATTGAATTTAAACCTATTTCCCGAGTACCTAGAGCTCTGAAATTTTCAGGATAGCTAAGAACTGGATGATAATGCATGTTTCAAGAGTGTTTAGGCATATACATAGATTTCGAAATTTATACTGAATTGTTATTAAATTAAATATGTATACGTATTATCATTTTGAAAGATTTCATATAAACTTGCGGTGGCATATTTGTATAAGCGGTTCAAGCGGTTGATTGTGACAATTCTGTTGGGATATTGTAATAGGATCGATCTCGCGAGAGAGGAGTTTTTTTTCTTTTTTTTTTTGTTCTTACATGTGAAAACAGTAATTATTATTTTAACTGGTAATAAAATAAACTGTTTTAGAAAGTTTTTAGATACAGCTACCCTTGTAGAAAGTTTTTATTAAATTAAATACAGCGTTGTATGACTTAATATTTTTGCAATATCAGGGATGCTGTGCATTGTTAAGATGACACTTAAAATATGACCTATAAATCAGTAAAAAACTTTCTATTATAAAAAGTTCTTTTTATAAATTGTGCTTATTTCCTGTAAGGGTACTAAAAGATAAAGTACCTATACTTCATAGAGCGCTTACAAATTGAGCCCGCTTCCTACTATTATCCCAGGTCAAAAAATGTAATAAAATGGTACCTTTTTTAATCCTCTTTTATTCTAATTGAGCCAGAATAATTTTTAAGTATTTGATTAAAGATTTTAAAAAACCAAATTCTATAATAGACAAATTGAATTGAGGGATTAGAAAAATCACATAAAATTGGTACCATGTAATTTTTAAATTTAATTCTTTTTTGAAATTTTTACAAGATTTGTTACAAAAGAATGGAAGTTACAATAAAAAACACAGTTAGTGAAAGGAGGGAAACCTTTATAGCCCAGGATGTAGGGGAAATGGTAGACTTTAATTTAGGAATTTTTGTAACCTGGCCTACATTATAAAGGGAAACATGAAGAACAATCCCCCAGTTCACTCAACAGAAAATGTTTGGTTTTTATTTATTTATGACCATTCATAGGTGAAAAATACGTATTTAATGTGTTTTTTTAGTTTTTTACCTAAAGTAAGTATTGTCACAGCCGGACTTTACTATAGTATAGTAAAGTCCGGCTGTGGTATTGTTATAAGGATCTTTTGTATAAACTATAAAAGTATATTAAAGGATCTTTAGTTTGAGCCGTAAGGCGTTTAATTAAATCTAATTATTATTGCAAAAATAAATAATAAAGGTTAAAAATAAAAAACTTTATAGTTATTGTAAAATTGCTTTTTTGTTTATTTTAGAGCTATAACGTTTAAGCCTACTTAATTCCAAATCGAATAAGATATTGGGGGCCCAGATCGGTTATTTTGTTGCTGAGATACATGAATTTGTTTATCCCGCGACCTTCAACTTTCAGTGCCTATAGGATTGCCGAAAAATGATGTAGAGGGTTAATTTTAGTCTTATTTTCTTTCTTAAGCCTTTAACTTTCATATTGTGTTGGAAAGTTATAAGAAAATTATTTTTAATCCGTTAAAAACAGTTAATTATGAAGATGTAAAATTGCAGTTATAAACAATTAGAGCTGCAGCGCCCCCCACTTATCCTACATTTTTTAATTTGCAGATTATTGTAGCTAACATCAAGACGAAGATTTAAACAAAAAAAAAGTTTTTTAAGACCAATGGGAGCCGAGTTAGCATAATTTTTTCAAAAAATTACAGCGACTTTATTTATAACAATTAAGAAATTAATCTGGCGGTTTTTGTTTATCAAAGACCTATAGTTTTAATTAATTATAGTAATTTACAATTAAAAGCGTTTTTTGTAATAAAAAATGACAAATAAAGTTGACCTCTTTTCAAGTGACGGCACAGATATAGTGGCAAGATTTCTTTGCACGATGCAAAGAAAACTAAATTCGCAACTTCGATTTGGAGACGCTCGGAAAAATTTGTTATATCTCGGTGAAAAATGAACCGATTTCAATGATTTTTTTTTTATTTGGGGTAGCTCGTGGAAATAATAACATCTGAAATACTTTCACTCTTCAAAAATTAACCCCAACCCCTCTAATTATTTTTTTTTCAATATTTTTTTTTCGTTTTTTTACTTTTACAATATTATTTAACATAATATATGTACTACTCAATTGTTATTGATTTCCATTGCTAAAAAACTAAAAATTCCAATATTCTAATATATCCGTCTTTTTTTTTCTTTCTTCTTTTTATACTTCGTTCAATATTTATAAAATCAGAACAATATTTTGTTTTTTTGTTTTTATTTAGTCGGTTGCAGGTGTAGGTACACTTTCCTCGGAAACATTTATTAATTCTCATCCATCCCACTATCACTTTCTTTTTCTTTATCATCTTCTTCAAATTCAAATGTTAGGCAATTTTCACAACTCTGTCCATTAAAATTTTCGCACATTTTTGTACATTTTAATCCTCGCTTGTGGCAATTTACAACATATTAATTAATTTTTTTTATTGGCAAACATTCCCCAAATAATAGAAGAAAAGTTACTTTCTTCTTATTCAATTGCTTGTAAAATATTGTCAAACAGTACTAAAATTTTAAAAATAAATTAAAACATAACACAAAAATATTGATTAATTTCTACTACTTAAATTTACCATTTTAAATCCTAAAGCTAAAAATTACCAAAATAAAAAATACCTAAATGAATATGTATTTCAATATTTCAAATATATTTTTCCATACTTTAAAATAACAACCCTAACACACCTAATAAAAAGTAAAAAAATATATATTACCTCAAAAAGTCACTAAACACACTTAAATAAAAAAATGTAAATGTCAGTAAATTCAAATAAAAAAAAAAACACAAAAAAGAAAGCACGTCGTAGTGCGAACAGCAGATAAAACCAAGTACAATAGAGTGAGCAGTTTATCACCTAAAGGGAAGGGGTCATTTTTTTAGCGTGTTTTCTCTTTCTCTGTATATTTATGCGAAGCTGGTATAATAAGCTAGAGAGAGATAAAGGATTTTTAATAAATGATCTTGTTAAAATTTTAAACTGTCGATTTACTCAGAATATTTAAATAAAAAAAAGTTGTTTGCGTTTAAAATAAATTAAACGCGGGTGATTTAAACCCTACTTACAAAATATTGTATTAAGTATTTATAAGGTCTTATAAAAATAAAAATGTTTTAAACTTTTTTTTTATATTTATAAATAAAGAGACGTAAATACTAAAATAATAATAATCTACATATTACAATATTTAGTTTTTTAGCAATAGGGATCTTTTATAAGGAACGTTCTCAATAATAATTGGGTGGTATATTATGTTAAATAATATTGTAAAAGTAAAAAAACGAAAAAAAAAAATATTGAAAAAAAATAATTAGAGGGGTTGGGGGTAAGTTTTGAAAAGTGAAAGTATTTCCACGAGCTACCCCAGATAAAAAAAATAATCATCGAAATCGGTTTATTTTTCACCGAGATATAACAAATTTTTCCGAGCGTCTCCAATTCGAAGTTGCGAATTTAGTTTTCTTTGCATGGCGCAAAGAAATCCTGCCACTATATCTGTGCCGTCACTTGAAAAGAGGTCAACTTTATTTGTCATTTTTTATTACAAAAAACGCTTTTAATTGTAAATTACTATAATTAATTAAAACTATAGGTCTTTGATTAACAAAACCCGCCAGATTAATTTCTTAATTGTTATAAATAAAGTCGCCCTAATTTTTTGAAAAAATTATGCTAACTCGGCTCCCATTGGTCTTAAAAAACTTTTTTTTTGCTTAAATCTTCGTCTTGATGTCAGCTACAATAATCTGCAAATTAAAAAATTGTAGGATAAGTGGGGGCGTTGCAGCTCTAATTGTTTATAACTGCAATTTTACATCTTCATAATTAACTGTTTTTAACGGATTAAAAATAATTTTTTCATAACTTTCCAACACAATATGAAAGTTAAAGGCTTAAGGAAGAAAATAAGACTAAAATTAACCCTCTACCACATTTTTCGGCAATCCTATAGGCACTGAAAGTTGAAGGTCGCGAGATAAACAAATTCATGTATCTCAGCAACAACATAACCGATCTGGGCCCCCAATATCTTGTTCGATTTGAAATTAAGTAGGCTTAAACGTTATACCTCTAAAATAAACAAAAAAGCAATTTTACAATAAATATTAAGTTTTTTATTTTTAACATTTATTATTTATTTTTGCAATAAAAATTAGATTTAATTAAACGCATTACGGCTCAAACTAAAGATCCTTTAATGTACTTTTATAGTTTATACAAAAGATCCTTATAACAATACTTACTTTAGGCAAAAAATTAAAAAAAACAAAAATTTTTCACCTATGAATGGTCATAAATAAATAAAAACTAAACATTTTCTGTTGAATGAACTGGGGGATTGTTCTTCATGCTTCCCTTTATAATGTAGGCCAGGTTACAAAAATTCCTGAATTACATTCCAAAATCATCCTTATTTTCCCCTACAGCCTGGGCTATCACTCATGATAAATAATTTTAAATTTGGCATAGATACAAAACTAAAAAGTGTGCAATTTTGTGGGCGTGGTGTTTAAAAAAATTACACATCAGAATGCGACTTTTTAACAATAATTCATAGTGATTTGACAACCAACCGTCCTCTAGAAATAAATGTTCCAAGGCAGTAAAGGTAATGGTGTGAAAATAAAAGCTGTAGGCAATTAGGTGGAAAGACCCTCCAAGTTGATATGTGAGAAAATTAGAAAAAATAACATTGCTGGTGAGATAGTGACGTAGGACCTTCAACGTATTAGAAAATATATATGAAATGCAAGAAGATGTGTCATATCTCAAGGTGATGTTTTTGACAAATTAAGTAAAATGTAGCCAAAAACCAATAAGGACACGTCATTTTAATTTAAAATTTTTGTTTTGGTTGATTTATTTTTATTAGGATGGAACTATCTTTGCACCAAAATTTTTACCCACTTTTTTACCATTCATGGTTATAAGAATGGTTATTAGAGATCGCCCAACGAAAGTTTGGGACAGCCACGTGGCCTCTCGTTCAATGCGCAGTGGTTTGTTTACGAGCGTTACGATAACAACGACCGTTCTGAAAGCTTGTCAGTGTGGTAGCTGGAATGGTTTTGTAAACTGTATTTAGCTACGAATATGCTGAGAGAGTTTCTGAGTGGTTTTTGAAATGTATGTATTTTTTTAGTTTAAAGTGGGCAGTAACAAATTTATATAAAATAAATTCTTTTTAATTATGTTAGCATCATACATTAAAAATTAATTTAAGATGTATAATATACTTTTATTTCCGTCCGCCACTGATAGAAAGACTCCGCCTACCTGCGCCGACTAACACGTGGCTGTCACAAACTTTCGTTGGGAGACCTCTACATTCTTCTAATATTTTGTTTATTACCCAATAAATAACATTTAACATATTTAAAATTATTCGAACTCTTAATTGAAAAGTGTAGTCAGATAAATTAATTTTTTGGGCCAAAAAGTATAGTAATTGACTTTGACATGGCAATACATGCCGCTGTTAATAACATATGCCCAGATATTAATACTATTATAAGTATATAATATAAAGCTGTAGCCAGACATAGTTTCGTAAAATACAATTCCTAGTTTTCGTTAATGATTACAAACACGAAACTAAGAAGGGAAAATTGTGAAAACATTTTTTCGTTTTAAAATTTTTGAATCCTCATTGTGGTAAAAAAGGTCTAAAAAATGTTAAATTTTAAGATTATTTAGTAAATAACTATATTGGTAGACATGCAATATGAAATATGAGTATGTTCATTAATTAGCATGGGTTGCACGACTAATTGCTGTGAGTCGTTTCATTCTAAATTTAACCAAAATTTTTATGCTGCACTTCCAAATATTTATAATTTTGTGGAAGTTCTAATAAACTTTTAGGTCAAACTTTATGTGAAAATGGGTACTTCCAATATATTTCCCAAAAAATTAATACCTGAAATTGAAAAATGGCAAAATTGTTTAAAAAAAATTGGGTACAATAACTGATTAAGTTTGTTATAAACATGGTCCTAAATAAATTCATATATTTTTTTAATTTGATAATTAGAATTTATATAATTACTTATTACCAGAAAATTACTGATAAGGTGACCAAGGATTACTTCAATTGAACTGGCCCAATCCGGACAGTGAATTAGGGATACCCGCTGTTCGCTGGCCCAATACGGACGCACCAGCCTTGAAAACCATTTTAAATTATTTTAAAAGAAAAAATGAAACAAACCTATAAGCTATTAATCTAGATATGAAAGAATTTAATAAAAACACTACCGGTTTAAAAAGGGACAATGTATTTATTGAAGTTTTGCTACATATTACATGTTGCTAATAAAATACATTAACTATTTTTAAAAAATAATAAGGAGGTTATTATTTTTTGTCACGTTATTTTTTTACAGCTCATGAAAAATTGAATTTTGCCATTCACCACAGTTAAAAGTATTTTATTCCTACTTCTCCAAATCATAATTTTCCCTGTATTCCGTTTAAAAATTGTATTTCTTTTTTAAATGTAACGTAAACATTTTTTCTATTTGTATCCTCTTAGGACACCTTATGTATTAACACACTAAAGACGTATAGATAAAGTTTTAATCGAATTAATACTTTATAAATAGCTTTAAAAACCTTTAATTCTCACATTTCTCACGTGATTCAAATCATTTAAAAAATACGTTTCTATCTACCTACATTTTTACATTGCAATATAAATATAGGTAAGCTTTAAAATATTTCATCTTAAAAAAAATTGTTTAAAAAAAATAAAACATTAAATTCTGAAATTCGATGTGGCCAGTCGTATTATTTAACATTTAGGTATTGATCCTCAAAATAGTGCAACAACATATTAAACTGTTAATTAAATTAACAAAACACAACAATAAAAAATCACTATTTTTTTTTCGGAATTTCGGCATTTCACAAATCACATAAATTTCTTAGTAACTTTACTATGTCTATAAATCATGCATAATACTTTTACAATAGTTGATACCATGAAAATGGGACACAGTTTTAAAAACTTGAGTTCCGACAATCTTCATAATAAGATCAAATTATTTATTACGTACACAATAGACAATTAATCAATCGGTTTGTGGTTTGTATAAATTAATTAATCAAAGAACAGATTATATTTTTATAAAATTAAAACGAAAAAATGTAAAAAAATATTATTGATGAATCCTCCTTACTAATTATTTTCTGTTGGTCGTAACTGGCTTGAACCTTACAAATTCAACAGGTCTTTTTTTAGGGGTATTTTTATAATTGGTTTAACTCACCATTGATATAATAATAACAGCAATTTTACAGATATTTCCTTCTCAGAGTATTAGTTACATCCCTTAGAAATGCATATAAGTAAAAGCGCTGTAAGAGATCAAGCGCAATATCGGTCTTTTTTACATGTGAATCTCCTAAAAAAATCTACGGTTTATTCTGGTAATGTTTGAACCTAACAAAAATGCGCAATGGGTCTTTTGTCTCCGCGGCCCCACCACTTTCACTCCTATAATAGTCCAAGATATGACGGTAAAAATAATAGGAAACCTCGCAATTTTTTTTATATGCATCGATTTGCATGAAAATTTGTAGGTAAGCTCAATATACCCTCCACTTCAAAATCTACCCTATGCCAATATGTGCTTTCCCTCTGGGGGTGGTTACCAACCCCCAACTCGCGGGTGGAAAATATAAAAAAAAAACATGGTAATCGATAGAATAGTAAATTCTAAGACAAAAATGTTTCTTCGAGTTTTTTTGAAAAGCCAATATTTTTGGAGTTATGGGTAACTGAAAGTTTACAAATTAAATGGTAAAATTAATAAGAAATCTTGCAATTTTTTTATACGCATGGATTTGAATGAAAATTTGTAGGTAAGCTCAATATTCCCTCCACTTAAAAATCTAAAATCTACCCTATGCCAATATGTGCTTTTTCTCTGAGGGTGGTTACCACCCCCAACTCGGGGGGTGGAAAATATTTTTTAAAAAAAAAACATGGTATTCGATAGAATAGCGAATTTTAAGAAAAAAATGTTTTTCGAGTTTTTTGAAAAAGTCAATATTTTTGGAGTTATGAGTAACTGAAAGTTTACAAATTAAACGGTAAAATTAGTAGGAAACCTTGCAATTTTTTGTATGCATCGATTTAAATGAAAATTTGTAGCTAAGCTCAATATACCTTCCACTTCAAAATCTACCCTACGTCAATATGTGCTTTTTCTGTGGGGGTGGTTACCACCCCAACTAGAGGGAGGAAAATATTTATCAAAAAAAAAACATGGTAATCGCTCGAATAGTGAATTTTAAGGAAACTCTTAACAAAAACAAACTTACTTTTATGTAGGTCGTAGAAGCCAAAATTAAAATAATATACAGAATGTTTCATTTAAAAAACATAGGTTTGATATGTTTCACAATTTTGGGACACCCTGTATATTATGAAACAAATTTTAAAATGTACCCCTAATATATATAAATAAATACTTATACATACACCTGTGTATGTTTATAAGAGTAGATACTGTGTCGGTAAATCTTAGATTAAATTCTTGAATGCTCCAATATACGTGCTCCAAAATTCTAAAAAAATTTAATGGTTTTTTATTCATAACTGCTTCAGTTTTTAAGCTAGGAAGTCGGTAAAAAGACGATTTGGTAAGTAATTTTAAAAGCTACAAGATGACGTAAACGAATTTTCTTTCGAGCCCTTCGTTTAAAAAAGGGTTGCGCTGAAAGGGCTCGATGATGGTGCTAAACGCATGCGAAGACAAGCTTTAAAGAAGCATATCTCGTTTAATGTTTATTCTATAAATATAAAAATAAAATTAAAATCTTCAGTAACAAAAAAGCTATTCTTTTGCATGCTATAATTTTTTCTGTATCTTTTCTAGTTCTTGAGTTATTTTCAAAACAAAGAGATTTTTTGAGAAATTCAGAAAATACCCAACTAACAATTTGGTTTTATAACCTTTAGTCAATAGAGCGATTCTGTTTTATTATAGCTTTTTAGCTGCTGTAGAAATTCAAAATTGTTTTTTATATGCCGTCTTAACAACTATTTGGTCGTCGGGACTATTTAGTTTTATAATTTAACAGTAAGAACGTTCTTAAAACAAAATTATAAAATATCTTACAACATCGCAATAAAATTGTTTTATAAACGTTTATAAAACAATCCTTCAAAGCATTATATCCTATACAACTAAATTGATTTATAACGGTTGTATGTGTTAACCTTTTGAAACATATTTATTTCCTTAGGGACAATTATAAAGCAGCTTTATAGAAGTTTTTAAAAATATTAATAGAACAGTTTTATTACAGTTTTATAGAAAATACATCTTTAATAAAATCAAATTGTTTTTACAAAAACTTTAAAAAAACTATTTTATAAGAGCTTTAAACATATCGTGTATGAATCTTTTATAAAGTCGCTGTGGGATAAAATAGTTTTAATAAAAGCAAATAGATTTCATAATGTACATTTATAAAAGCATAATAAAATAACTATAACACTCAGAACGCGATATTTTATTTGTCAGTTTTCTATGTTTATACGTTCGTCTTTGTATACAAAAAAAGTCTGCTTCAAAAATTAGTGCCTGGAAGAAAAAAGTAAAAACCAACTTTCAAAACATTTTATTTTAAGTTCTAATTTTCTGAATAGTGTTAGAACTTCTGTTGATTCCAATGAATGTGTAGATAAAAATGTTAATTATAATGATTTAACAAATTTTAAAGACTTGTTATTTTGGGATAAGGTAAAAGTTGTGTGAATTATTAACATATACGATTGAGAAAATAAAAAAAAAGAATTATTTCGCTCTCTGAGTAATAATTATAATTAATTGTATAAATAAACTAGAAAGAAAAAAATTAAATGATAACCCGATTTTATTTAGATGTGCCTCTGTAAATAAGGATTACTTTATCTATTTAAATACAGTCCTTGCTGGTAGCTTCATTATTTTATTAATGTTGCTTCTGCAACAAAATTATTTTATAGGTACGCAGCCATTTAATTGACATTTTAAAGTCGTCCATTTTGGATTTAGTTAGATAAAACCTAGACATACTCACTTTTTGTTTTCTAATCACTTATAATAAAGGAAAATTGGATTTAAAACAATGTTGATTATCATTCTTAATAAAATTTAACCAATATATTACGAAAATAAGAAAAAATTAAAAAAATATATTTTTTGTGTTTGCAATCATTTAACGAAATAATGCAAAATATAGCGTCGCGTGTAAATTTCAATGTAAATGTACTATATATTTTACAGTAAAGTTCTCTGCGTATTAAAAATTGGTACCAAGTGTCCACTAAATAATACTTCAAAGTTTAAACTGTTTATTGTTTTGAAATGTAGGTGAATAAAATTAGTTATGGCCTTGTCCAAGTTTTCTCTCTTTACACAATAAAATAGTTCTTTTCGAAACAGTTAAAAAATATTTTGGTTCGTATGGACATTTCTGTATCACTAAACTTGTTTTATAAAATAAAAGCATGAAAGCATTATGAAACATATATGAAACGGTTTTATAGTGATGTTATAGTATTTTTTACAAGCTGTATAAACGTTTATATAACTATTGTATTGCAGCTACCGCAAACATTATAAAACTTGTTAAGCAGCAGAAATATTTTATAACCTGCGCCTTTTTGGGCTTTATAAGGGTTGTATAAACGTTTTTACAATGTTCTTACAATAACAGATGTTTTATAAAACATGTTTTGTAAACGTTCTTACAGTTTTTATAAAATATAAAATTGTTAGTTGGGTAACGTTTTCACTTTAACCTGAGATTTTTTCAAAACTAAACCTTCTAAACCAGTTAAACTCCTAGAGTTTAATGTGTTTATATAAACGAAGTAAATTTTAAAAGAACAACAAATAGTTTCAACCAGGGTGGTTTTGGCGAGGGTGAGTTTGTTACTTTTTGCGTCGCAAAAACTATAAGCTGACTTTATTTTTGTTATAACTTACCCTAATTTTTATGCAAATCACTTTTACTAGTAGTGGTTTGAACGGATTTTTCAAGATTTTTAACAAAGTACCAATAAGTTTTCTATGAAAAACTTATCGTTTTCCGGTTATTTAACGTCATATGTTTGGATTTTTGTATTGGATGTATAAACGTCTACTTTCGAACAGTCATAACTTTGTTAATATTAAATCTGCAATAATTACAAGAAAACGAATCTCTATCTTTTTATATAAGCTTCATTTTATATTATTACAGTTTTCCCGATAAAGTGTAAATTTTCTGACTTATTCCCGAAAAATCGTTTAAAAACATGCTTTTTTGCCGTTTAATTTGTGAACTTTCAGTTACCAATAACTCCAAAAGTATTGACTTTTCGAAAAAACTCCGAAGGACGTTTTTGTCTTAAAATGCACTATTCTATCGATTACCATGTTTTTTTTTGATAAATATTTTCCACCCCCTAGTGGGGGTGGTAACCACCCCCAGAGAAAAAGCACATATTGGCATAGGGTAGATTTTAATTTTTGAGCCATTTTCTACCTACTGTCAAAATTTTAAACAAATCCATGCATATAAAAAGAATTGCTAGCAGAAAACCGTCATATCTTGGACTATAAGGCATTGTGACGTTTCGTTATAAAGGTGGGGGTGATGTCAAAAAGACCTTAAACAAAGTGTCAAAAGCGCATTATAGCTATTTTGCGTAAACGGGTGAACAAATTTCGTCGTGTGATGTATCGTTGTAAAGGGGTTAGGGTAAAGGGGAAAAAGAGATGTCAAAAAAACCTAAAACAAAGTGCCAAAAGGGCATTGTGGCTTTATCTCGTAAACGGCAGAACAGATTTCGGCGCGTAATGCGATTCGGTGAAGGGTGAGATCCGCTGTCGAAAATATAGTATTGATGTAGGCTAAAATGCGATATAAGAAAGTCGTATTGCGTAAAGTAAAATGTCAAAGAGTCCGTATTAAAATCGCCAAAATAGCAGTAGTGTTGTATCTCGTAATTGGCCCAATGGATTTTGTCGTGTGACGTTTCATTCTAACGGGGATGAGCGATAGAGTAAGATGAAGTGTCAAAAAGACCAAAACTGCCAAAAAGTCATAAGTGTTGTATCTTGTAAATTGCCAAATGGAATTCGTTGTGTGACGCATCGTTGTAAAGATGATGGGCGATGGGGTTAAATGAAGTATCAAAAAGGACGTTACCGCCAAAGGGGCATAAGCATTAAATCTCGTAAATGACTCATCGAAATTCGTCATGTGACGTAATGTTGTCAAGGAGATGCGTTAAAAAGTAGTAACAAGACCGTATTAACACTGTCAGAAGGTGATTAACGTTGTATTTCGTAAACGGCTGTGTAAATGGGCGGTGGAGACAGATTTTCCACTCGTTTCCTGATATCCTCTTTACTCTAGTAATTCTTTAAGGCACGTAAGTTAAGAAAATATATTTTTTAGAAAGTCTTAACTTTTATGTTCGACACACTATATACAAGCTCGTGCAAGTGTATGTATTATTATGCAATTTTCGCAATGTTACTCCTAACTTGATATACAATACATTTTCAGACAAAAATAAAATAACTATTGTCAAATTATAAAATGCTGAAGGTATGGATCTTAATAAAATATGAACAAGGCGTTGACATTAAATTTCATAGAATTTCAGTAAACAAAGTTTTACTATATCTGGTGCGAGATATAAAGAAAAAATTGTTTTGGTGTGGATAAAATAAAAGTGTTTATCTATAATAAAAGATAAATGTATACAAAACACTATTTGTTTAAAAGTAAAACAAAGGTTAACAATTTGCTATATTTCGGTATAGGTATATAATATTTAATCAGGATTTAAAAAACACTCCGAAATATTTCATTTAAGCGCCACAGGCTCCCTTGTCTGTAAGTCTTGTATATAACTTTAGATTTAACTTGTAAAACGCAAAGAATTGAAACAAAAAATTGTTTAAGAAAAATAAGCTACAAATGCTAATCATCATTTGTTACAATAAGATGTTGAAAAAATTAATCCAGTTTATTAAAAATTATAAATCTCTCTAGGAATCATAAAGATACCTAATCTGAAACCTGAAAGTTATAATAAAGGAATTGTATACTACTATACAGTTCGTTGCGTAATTACTTGAAAATTATATAGTTTGTTAAACCAGTTTTTCTTAAAATTATTTAATAAATCGTTTATTAAAATTGTACAGAATTTTTATTATATTTTAGATAGAGTTTACATTTCTCTTTGTCCCAACTTCATAATCAACTTTAGTGTAAAAATTTCTAGTTGATTTAATGTGTTTAACAAAAATAATGCATCTTTATGCCTGTATAAAAGAGCTCTGGTTATATAATTTAATAAAAAAATTCTATCTAAAACATCAATTAGTCTTGGTGTAGTTATTGACCGGTCTATCATTTTAAAGTTCAGAAACCAGGAGAATAAACCATTTATTTTTGTTAATTTTTATGCATTGTTGTCTTACATATAACATAAAAAAAATTGTTCCAAAAATATAAAACATAGTTTTATTTAATTATCGATAAAAACTGTATAATTTAATTGTTTTGGTGTGTTTCATGTGGATTTTGAATAAATGCTCATATATATATATATATATATATATATATATATATATATATATATATATATATATAATAAACCGTGTTATGTGTCAGCGTTAGGATAAATTTGTCGAAATCTATTCAAAATTATCAAAATAATTATATTAATTAATTAAATAACGGCTCTTATAATTTTAATTTATTTGTTAAATAAAAAATATTTCCAACCTAATCAGCAAATTTATAAGTAAGTGGGAAATTCCGATGGTTTTTTACAGGACGATGCATTATTCTTGTTGAAATTAATAAATAGCTAGCTCCTTGTATAATGTATTATTCACACATATAGTTTTTTTAAGTCTGCGTTTTTAGTTTTTTTGGTGGTGTTTTAAGGGCTTTGATTTGATGAGGATTATATTTAGCGGGACTGCTGTTAGCAGCGATATCGTCTCTAAAAGCAAGAAAGCCCAATTGAGCATGGGATGCTTCGTTCAAAGCCCTGGACCTAATGCATGCTCGGTATTGATCTGCTGACAATTTTTGACCAGCTGGGCTTCCTGAACATACCTGTAAAGAAATACTTATGAAACAACATATTTTTTTTATAATGAGTTAATTTTAATATAGGTTAGTCGATACAAAAAAAGTTCTTTTACAATTAGAGTAAGTTATTATTAGGACCATATAAAAATAAGTTAACAAAACATTAATAGGGACTACATATTTATAAGATTTATACATTTGCTTAGAAAGAAGATGTAAAATATAAGAAATTACAAAAAATAAATGTGTCAATCGACTTTTGCCGCTTAAAGTTATTAAATTTCCGAGCAAGTGCGGTTAACCCAACCAGAATGCTAAGGCGCTTTTTGCATTAAACAAGTAATGTATAAAGTACAACAATCCTTTTTATATAAAATGTTTAAAATCGTAGAAGATCAAGTAGTTATGATCTAAAATCTAAGTCAGAAATTATCATTACATAATTACATTAATTATACATTATCATTACATAACGATGTGTTATGAGGATAACTACTTTATGAACTTAAATCCTCTGTATTTTGACATGTTTCCTGATGTATTTCCATTTTTGCTCTACTAAAAGTATGTAATAGCAGCACTAAGCTAAAGCTTTCTTTGCTCTGCTAACCTTAAATATTACACACAAAAAAACGGTTAATATTTACAAAAAAACTTAATTTGGAACGCTAGAAAAAAAAAACATTAATTTTCTGTTAAAACCCCGATCTGTAGCGGGGCTTCATTCGTTCATTATCTCTTATGGTAAATATCAGTTTGTTTAGAGTGTGGAATACTTTTTTTTTACAGAGGGCCAGGCTTAGGGGTATTCCATGGGATTGCATCGCAGCTAGTACAGCTTATTGTGCACCCTCATTCACAGGTCCTCATTCTCCGTCAAATCCCAGGTTCTTAATGAACCAAGAGATCCTTTTGACTATGATTACCCGTTCTTCCCTTTGATCTCCAGTCGGTAGGTCAAGGGATCTCACACGCAGACCTTACAGGGCTGGGCACATGAATATCACGTGGAAGGCTGTTTCCTCCTCCTCACCGCATTTTCTACATAGGAGGTGTGTGGAATACTTACTACAAAACATGTTTGGTGTGAAACTTATCATAAAAATGTTAAGTTCTGCTTATGTGGCTATTTACAAAAGTTTAATTATATTTAAAAATATAAAAATTATAGTTAAAAAAAATTATACGATTTAAAATACAAAAATATAAAGAATAAATAGAACTACGACTTAGAATAAAGTATGGAAAGGGATGTCTCTTTATTGGTGAAAAGACAAACCTATACTGTACTGACAAGATCTAATAGATCGAAACACGTGTCTGCAGTTTGGTTTTGCCCTTTTATAGACTGATTAATTTTTATATCTCTATCGCAGCATGATGTGTCCTAGAGTTAGGAATTCTAACCAGGACAAATCCAGGTTGTGTATCTGGAATATTTTGACAGCATGGCACTAGATACACTTTGTATCATTTTGTACAAGAAAACGCTCCGTTCGTTTATACATATGTATATATATATATATATATATATATATATATATATATATATATATATATATATATATATATATATATATATATATATATATATATAATGATAGAAATTTTATTGGGTCTGCAGCAAATTAAAAGAACAAGTGTACTCTTTTAAATTCTTTATTCCGAGCTTTCGGCTGTTGCTACAGCCATCATCAGGGAAGCTACAAACATTATAATTAAATATACCTAATAATATTTAACATAATATAATTTTTACTTACAACTTTTTGAGATTGTAGTTAATTCGATGATAAATAAAAATAAAAACATGGAATATAATTTACAAATGTAAAATGCAGGTAAATATAAAAACACATATACTTTAAATTAATTGAAAAATAAATTATTTAGTATTTTAAAGTTGATATCAACATTAACAGATTAAAATTTATATTGACACTGACGCATATAAATTATCTAAAAATTAATGTAAGGTATGTTATAAAAATTAGGTGACTAAGTCAAATGTCTTTAATTAATCTGTTAATACTCTTAATTATTAGTTTACCAAAATTAGCAACAATCAATGTATAAATTAACTTTAATTTTTAATAGAATAATTTGCTGCAGACCCAATAAAATTTGTATCATTATAATTAATTAGTCAGCAAATAATTCCTATATATATATATATATATATATATATATATATATATATATATATATATAAAACAAACATCATCTCTTATATATATATATATATATATATATATAGATTTGTAATGCTGCATTTTTCAAGTTTATAACGGATTGCTAGTAAGAAGATCTTTTAACCCTTGGTAGTTCTTTTACTTAGTCTGAAAATGTTTTTGCTGCACACACCGGTTATATTAAAGGCAGAAAACCGATTCAGACGATTCATTTTCCTTGAAAAATGGGACCGCAAGCAATCTTAGACTGATGTTATTAATAGGCCAATCTCGAGTAGAAATATTATCTAAGTGTCGAAAAAACCGATAAAGATTATAAGATCTATGAGAAGATATTTATATATGATACAAAAAAATTATACTTCAGCTTAATAACTATTTAATTCACGATAATTTAAAAATAAGAAAATTTAATTTTTAAATAAATTAATGTAAATTTGGTTATCTATGACACAACGCAAAAATGAATAACATTAATATAAAAATTAATTTAGCGGAAGAGTTGACAGTAATTAATATTCACACCACGCTACAATTTTTAATTTTCTTTTTTTTTTAATGCTACGTAACAAGAGAGGATAGTTGCGTAGCTTAACGTTGCGACAAGTGTGTAAAATGAATTACAACTCAAGTTGTGTACTACACGTTATCTACACCCACAACTATAAATTAAAAAAATTAAAGGAGAAGATTATATCGTTAATTAACACAATAACCCAGTTCTTAAAACTAATTTATATTATAATAGTTATTATTCGTTACCTTCATAACAGTTATCAGAAGTTAAATAAGAAGATTAGTTTTTGCAGATATTCTCAGTGTATATTATAACCTGTTTTAATACTTAAATACGACTACCAAAGTATAATTTTATTTCATATCTTTAAAAATTAGGTTAAAAAGTATAAAATAAAAAACAAACAGAATTAAAGTAAATCTAAGTAAGAACCTTATACAAAATGTCATTAAAACACAACACTATTTACATCACTAGTGTGAATTGGCATGTTTCAATTTTATTTATATATATTATATTTATAACATTAGTATGTTTTTCCTTGCTACTGAAATCTATTATTTATGTTTAGTATTATTTATAGGAATTTTTACCAAATCAGATTTAGTGTCACTTGTATGTGGTTTTTTGTTTTATCGCAAATCTTTTGATTTATGCTACTTAGTGATGCAAAAACGTAATATAAAAAAATAAAGAATGGATAAACTACGAATTTGTAGCATCATTAAGTTTTGCAAATTCAAATTTGTTAGGTACACTGTACTGTTAACTTACGAAAACAAACAAACTTTGTTCTAAAGCATTGAACTAGGTACTAGATTTGCCAACAATCATAAATTGACAAGCTCTCAGGCTTCTTTTTCTAATTGATAAAAGGTCAAAAGCTCTCATAATGGATCACAAACACACAGAAGTTTCCCCCCAACCTTGCGTTGCGCGTTGGTTTATGATCCTATTATTAGACCTTTCTGGCCTCATCAGTTAGGTAAAGCAACCTAAGAGCTTTCATTTTTATAATTGTTGGCAAATAAAGTCGTTCAAACAAAGTTTGTTTATTTCCATAAGTCAAAACTATAGTGTACCTGACTGATTTGGATTTGCAGATAACAAAAAATGCCTCAAATTCGTAGTTTAACAAGTTTTTATACATTTTACTTAATTAAAGATTATGCCTTGTCTCAGGGTCCTTTCCCTTAGTGAAGTTGACGAACAGACGTCGAAAAAATTCTTTTACGATTGTTTAAACAAAACGAAAAAAAAAACGAGCTTTGTTTTTAAATGTTTTCCGATTTTCAACTTACCGCACAGTATGAAATGAGGTCGGTGGACCATGGATGGCCACTCTAACGAGTAAAAGCTTTTTATTCGTTTATTTACTATATAAATGAAGAAAACAAATTATTAAGTAATACTTTGTTTTATTGTGCACTATACAAATTACTTTTTTTTTACCTAACTTTAATCACTATTGATTAAACTCAAGTTTTATTAGGCTCTTCCAAATGGCTTTGCAAGGAACACGGCTCCATGCAAGGCCAATATTATACATCAGGCGTAAAACTCAGAAATAGAGTTAAAACAATAAATGTATCCACTTTTACTAAAACTACTTATTAAGCTCTTTCATTTAAGCAAAACATGAAATGCTCAATATATATATTTTTATCATCTATAAAAATTCAACGAACATTATTTGAACACCATGGTATAACTAAGAACATATTAATAAAAAATATTTAAAAATAATAGTAATAAGTTTTATATTAGCATTAAATAATTTGACAACGCGTTTTATAATGAAATTAAAAACTTAAATTTTTATCTAAAATGGCCTTCTTACGGGTCCGTTCTTTGTAAGGCCAAAATGTTCCTAAGAAGGCCAAACTAACAATTATTACTAAGTACTTATTAATGATTTGTTTTCTTCATTTAAATAGTAAATAAACAAATAAAAAGCTTTTACTCGTTAGAGTGGCCATCCATGGTCCACCCACCTTATTTATATCTAATTTATACGTTTATGGTTTGTAAATGTTCCTTGTAAGGCCCCTGTACCATAGCAAGGCCAACCGTGAAATTTTTCAGTGGCCTTATAAGGAACCACCGGCTTTCTTAGGAACACTACCCATATTTTAACTTAAATTGAGTCAAAACTATGTTTTTCTTTCTTTTGTACCAAAAACATATCCTTAGACGACAATTCACAGTAAAAAAATAGAAGATATCAATAAGTTATTGACTAAAAACTTACGTTTTATTGAGCGCGGGAATAACAATTGCAACGTCGACAACCGAAGTCTACGGAACGTGAGACCGCACTAACAAAATAGCGGCGCAATATACTCGTCGCCGCGTCTGAGGCCTTGAGTTTGGTGGATCTTAGTGTGTAGTAGATGGAATATGTCAAGACATGCCCATAACTACGATTTTTTAATAGATGGCCTTCGAAGGAGCGTGGCCTTCCATGGTCCACCCACCTTAATAGTATATTACGTAACAAGAGTGGTAAGTAGGACATTACGTACAAGTGGAAAAGTTACGCATGAAGCCGCGTAGCGGCGAGTGTGTAATTATACGACTACGTAATACCTCTTACCACTCGAGTTACGTACTATGCTTTATCTACGACTCAATATCTTAATTTCAATTCTAAATATTTGACATCTCTAAAAAATATATGGCGTACGTACTGTACTGTACTGTTATCTCCTCCTTTGACAGTAAATGTCATTGTCACCAGGCAGGGTAAGTAAGCTATAACGCACATTTGTGCGTAATGAAACGTCATTCCAACATGAGTATAAATAACGAAAGAAGTAGATAAATGTATTTTTTATATATCTCACCAACTGCAGTGACTCTGCAAGCCTATGGCCTTCATCTATAAAACTGTAGAGTTTAGTACAGGTGCCAAAAGTAACATAATAAAAAAACGCTAATTAGGCTGCAGGACGACTATTTTTTTTT
The DNA here is from genome assembly GCA_964028335.1 of Altica lythri. NCBI lineage: Eukaryota > Metazoa > Arthropoda > Insecta > Coleoptera > Chrysomelidae > Altica > Altica lythri. The sequence continues at coordinate 21,472,997 of OZ034802.1, read as the reverse complement.
TTTAATTTTCTCATTTTATATTTTGCTATGCTCTGTTACAAATCCATTCTCAAAAATTTGTGATAAAATTAACTACCTACTGTGTCTAGTTTTTTGCTGGAAACATCAATCCTTAAAACAATAAGGGTTGTATTTTGCAATTATAAATTAATTTAGAATTATTTTTTAAATGTTAGAAAGTATTCAAACAATAATATACTAAATAACATTAAAAAGATATAAAAAAAATATCGCATCCAACAGCACTCGAACCCGCAACCTTTACCCTATGCGGTCACGCTCTTATAACTAAATTATAGATGCTTAGTATTTATTTAGCGTCGTGGACAAATACATCGGACAAACAAATAGAAGAATCTCAGCCAGAGTACAGGAACACCGGAACAACATCAGAAATAAGCAAACGACATCAGCCCTTTTTCAACACCACCAGGAAACGGGCCACACAATAAACTTCCCAGAAACAAAACAGATTGCACCTATCAAACACTACAGAACCCGCATAGTCAGAGAAGCCCTCGAAATAGAGAGAACCAACAGCCTCAACAAAAGAGACGATGCACAAAACATCTCCAACGCTTGGAAAAGTCTCCTCAAAAGACAATCTAATCCAATTACCCGAGAAGAACAAAAATCCTTGGAGAATACACAGACACGGGCAGAACCAATAAGAAACACACACGCAACAAGGACAGCTGTACCCATCCAGGCCCAAATGCAGTCAGGAAACAATCGGCGCGACCAACGACCTCTGGTGGAGGAAACGTCAACACCTGAACCGCACCCCCGACCAATTACAGAACAGCGATATAATCTGCGCCGCCACCGACACGTATAAAAGCAGCATCACAGGACCACGCAGCTCATTCCAAGTTTAGCAGCCGCAAAGGAAGCATCACTTGAAAATGCCAGCTGAGATGTTGGCGAAACGTCGTGAAGACACAAATAACCAACGGATTAAAACCCGGAACACCACTACTGTTCATTCTACCATCCGTGAAACACTACATCATAACATATATACAGGGTGTTTCTAAATTGATGCGAAATATTTTGCAGGGTGATTTTTCAGCAAAAATTAAGGGGGGTCTTTGATATAAATTTTTGTTCAAAATCGCTCTCCCTCCAAGTTACAGCCCCTTAAAGTTGAGGGAAAAAAATTGTTTTTAATTAATATCTCCAATATGGAAGAATTTAGAAGAATGAAATGTAGCAGATAATTGATGCTAATAAAGTGGCATTTTTTGACAATTTTTGTAACCCTGCAATGTTTATACAAGGGGGTGAAAAAATCAACCCTTATGATATTTTGCACCAGAACTTTTTTATTCGTCTACATTTTCCTACTTAAAAAATTGATTTAAAAAGACGGACTTAAACTGCAACTTTTTTATGTCCTGACTATTCCTCGTAAAATTGTTAGTTTGATCACAAAAAAATAAAATAAGTTACAATTCGATATTACTTATACCTTTTTCACATAAATCCAGAAGCGTTATTGTTTGTTAAAAATAGAGTAAGCAGGTGTCAAATAATGTCACAATTGGCAGATAATTATTGCTAATAAAATGACATTGTTTGACGGTTTTTGTGGCCCGCAATGTTTATACGAGGGGGTGAAAAAATCATGCCTTATAATATTTTGCCTCAGATTTTCCTAGTTAAAAAATTGATTTAAGAAGGCGGACTTAAACTGCAACTTTTTTACGTCTTGACTATTTCTCAGTAAGTTGTTTCTTTGACCATAAAAAAATTAAATATTAGGTACTCATTACCATAATTCTTGCCTAATTTGTATAGGAACATCTTCAAGAAGAGTGGGCAACACTTCTTCGAGGAAATGGCCGTAGTCGTTTCCATTTAATCTTATTGGTAGAAAATATGGTCCAATTAAATAATCATTAACTGTTTGTCATTATGATATCATTCAATACTGGCATACTTTATTTTTTTTTAACAAACGATAACCCCTCTGGATGTATGTGCAAAAGGAATGAGTAATATTTTATTTTTTTTATGGTCAACGAAACAACTTACTGAGAAATAGTCAAGACGTAAAAAAGTTGCAGTTTAAGTCCGCCTTCATAAATCAATTTTTTAAGTAGTAAAATGTAGACGAATTAAAAAGTTCTGAGGCAAAATATCATAAGGGTTGATTTTTTCACCCCCTTGTATAAACATTGCAGGGTTACAAAAATTGTCAAAAAATTCCATTTCATTAGCAATAATTATCTGCCCATTATGACATTATTTGACACGTGCTTACTTTGTTTTTAACAAACAATAACGCTTCTGGATTTATGTGATAAAGGAATTACTAATATCGAATTGTAACCTATTTTATTTTTTTGTGATCAAACTAACAATTTTAGGAGAAAAAGTCGAGACATAAAAAAGTTTCAGTTTAAGTCTGTCTTCTTAAATCAATTTTTTAAGTAGAAAAATGTAGACGAATTAAAAAGTTTAGAGGCAAAATATTATAAGGGTTGATTTTTTCACCCCCTTGTATAAACATTGCAGGGTTACAAAAATTGTCAAAAATGCCATTTTATTAGCATCAATGATCTGCCAAATTTCATTCTTCTAAATTCTTCGATAGTGGAGATATTAAATAAAAACAATTGTTTTCCCCCAACTTTAAGGGGCTGTAACTTGGAGGGAGAGCGATTTTGAACAAAAATTTATATGAAAGACCCCCCTTAATTTTTGCTGAAAAATCACCCTGTGAAATATTTCGCATCAATTTGGAAACACCCTGTATATATATATATATATATATATATATATATATATATATATATATATATATATTGTTATGGAATCTACTTCTGCTTCTTATATTTTAAATTGAATTTTAACTGCTCCGGTTTATTTTGGGTTGGGTTCTTCTCTTTTATTAGAATTATTTTAATTTAATTAAAATATTGTTGTTTTGAGAATTCTATTTTTATTTTTAACTTCAAAATATTTTTCACAAATCTTTCAAAATAAAATTTCCAATCAATTCAAAATCTTAATAACCGTCTCTATAGCATTTTACTCCCTTTATATCCATTTCAAATAAAAAAAATAGTCACTGGTCATAGTCGTCACACTTTTTTATAGTAAGATATTTCATTTACACAATAGACACAGTGATACCATAACAATAAATATATATATATATATATATATATATATATATATATTGTTATGGTATTCAATAGTTGGTCTTTATATGTAATATAAGTGTAATTAAGACTAACTAGATATTAGAATTGAATAATCAATTTATGCAAATTATCAAGGAATCATAAATAAAAAAAAAATTTGGGTTGCGAGGTTTCTAGGGGGATAAAAAAAAAAAAAAATTATTGATAGAATGTCAGAGAATTTTGGAGAGTAAAGTCAGAGAAAAAGTTTAGGGAATGATATAGAATTTTAAAAATTGAAAAACCATTATAAAGTAAATATAATAATAATAGAAATTGAAAATGAAGATAAATACTGAATGTTAATGAATATAAATATAAAAATTATAAAAGAAGATTAATGTATGAATAGAATGTTATAATAACTATATGGTAGAGTTAAATATGGAATAAAATGGATATATATATAGAAGATTAATTGGATATTTGCATAGATTGGATTTTCAAAATAAAATAAGCATAGTTTATAAAGATAAGTATTTCTGGTATAATTTGTTATCAGCTGGTAATAGAGGTATATTAGAAATAGTTATTCGGGGATTTTAGGAAAAGAGGGCAAAATTTCATTTAAAATTAATTAGTGTTAAGTTTATGACAGGATAAATGATGAATGTTATATTGTTTTTTAAAGTGTTGTAAAGAATTAATATATTTATATATTAAATGATGTTAAAATTGAGATGGACTTTTTAGTTTAATATTATCGAAGAACCCAACCTTGAAGAGTCACAAGAATACAATTATATGAGTATAGAGATCATAACAATTATGGCGAGCCAACGTGTGGCGTGAATAAAACAAGAATCCAGTTTAAAATAGAACAGTATATTGAAATTGAGAGGGTGATATAGACAATTGAAGTGATTAGAAAATTAGAACAGTGAAGAATTGAAATAAAACATAAATACATTATAATAGAAATAAGAGGATTAGGTGAGAGTTTTAAGTATATTTATATTTATATATAAAGACCATAAAATTTTGAAAATTTTAAAACTAAATACAAATCGAATAAATATAATAAAGTAATATAATAAGTTAACATTATAAATTAAATAAATATATAAAATAATTAAAAGATTTGAATAAAATGAATACAAGACAAAATAGAAGAAATAGAAGGAGAGAAGATGGAATACAGGAATCTAATGAAAATATGCATGAAACAGAAAGTAATGATGGATCGTCGGAAGGAGAAGAAAAAACAATGTTTCAAGTGGTACAAGCTGATGTGATAGGAGATGCGACTAGTTCAAAACCACATCAAGAAACAGAGATGGAGAAAATGTTTAAATTTTTGGAAAATAAATTTGATGAAAATAATAGAAAAATGGATTCTATGAAAAAAGAAATAAGAGAAGATATAAAAAAAGAAATAAAAGATATGAACAAGAATATGGAAACATTTAAAGATGAAATGAAAAATATTATTAAAGAAGAAAATATCAAAATACAAAAAGAAGTCGATCAATTGAAAGATGGAATTAAGGCGATGGAGGAAATGGGTAATATACACCAGGAGAAGATTAATAATATAGAAAAAAATGTGAAGGAGCAGAAAAATGAAAATAAGAAAGAAAATGAAAGAATACTACAAACTATGGAAAGGAATGTAATGGAAGTAGCAAAGAAATTTGAAGATGAAACAAAAAAATTACAAGAAATGCAAAATGAAAGAACTGAGGATGGTTCCTATATGATAATACATGGAGGAGAAGGAGCAGTAAAATTTACAGGGAATATCAGTATATTACATCCATGCACGTATATGAATATGATTAAAACTAAGACTAGGAACAAAAGAGATTGGAAAGAAATTATAAGAAGTTCTTTGAAAGATAATGCTGCATTATGGTATGCAACACAGGAAAATGAAATATTAACCTTTAATGATTTTGAAAGGGAATTTCTTAAATATTTCTGGGGTGAATCAAAACAAGGGGTGAGTAGGGAAAAATTATATTTCGGAAAATTCAATTATAGATTAGGGAATAATTTAACTAATTATGCGTTACAATTATATAATGTTGCACAATATTTGGAACCTCCTATGAGAGAAGAGGAAATAATTTTATATATTTCTAGACATTATGATATAACAGTTTCTGAAACAATAGTTATACAAAATATTAAAAAAAAAGAACAATTGATTGAGTATTTAAATCGAGTTGAAAGAAATTTAAAGATTAATGAAAATAGATCACAAAATTATGAAAATGATAGATTTAGAAATTATCAAAACAGAAATGGATATAATAGAGTAAGAGAAGAAATGCGTAATAGAAACAATGGAAATTATAATTATGGATATAATGGGAGAGAAAATGGAAATCGTATAAACGGAAATACATATAGAAATGGAAATAATATGGATAATAATAATAATATAAGAAATGGAAATAACAGAAATGAAAATGGTTTTCAAAATGTAAATAATGGAAGATATGAAAGATCAAGATATAGAAATATAAATGAAATTCATAATAATAATAATCGAGAAGATAGAAATGGAAACAATAATGTACCTAGAAGAATAAATCAAATTAATATGCAAAGTAGAGAAATAGAAGAAAATGTAGAAAATGTTAGGGTAGAACCAGAACAAGAAAATTTTTAAATAAGCACCTACAAAATTTTAATGTTAAATGTTGTTATATACATCCTAGTGAATTTATAAAATTAGAAGAAAATAATAATAAATTAGAAGATAAAATTGGATTAGTAGTTGTTGAAGGAAATTTAGAAAATAAGAAAATTAGAATTTTAATAGATACCGGATCAGAAGCAACATTGATAAATGAAAAAATTATTGAGGATAATAAATTAGAAGAAATGATTAAAATTCCAAGAATTAAGTTAATAGGTGCTAATGGAAAAAAATTAGGGGAAATTAATAAGACTATAAATATTAGTATTAAAATTGGAAATAGTATATATAAAATACAAGGTTTGATTATAGGAAATATGGAGTATGATATAATATTAGGTACTGATGAATTAGAAAGAATGAATGTTATTATTAATTATGAAGAAGGTTGGATAAAATTGAAAGAAGAACAAATCAAATTAAATAAAATAAACAATAATGAGGAGATAATACATATAAAGTGAATAAAAATATTGGGAAAAGTGTTACAGCAATGGAAAAATTGGAAATAATAGCAATAGATTTCATTAGTAATCTAATAAGAAGTAAAAATAATAATAAACATATATTGGTAATTGTTGATGTTTTTACAAAATTTATAAAATTATACCCATGTAGAAGGACAAATTATAAAAGTATTAAAAATTGTTTACAAAAATTTATAGAAGAAATAGGTAAACCAAGGACATGTGTAATGGATAATGCAACGTATTTTCAAGGACAGAATTTAGAAAAATTTTTAAAAAGGAAAGGAATCAAAAAGAATTGTATTAGTATAAGACATCCTGCAGCAAATCCTGCAGAAAGATATATTAAAGAAGTGATAAAATTTTTACGAATAAGTTTAAATGGAAAGAAACATAAAGAATGGGAAAATTATATTAATAAAGTAGAAATGTATATCAATGATATTCCAAATGTAATAACAGAAGAAACACCAACATATTTAATGTTAGGTCAAAAACCAAAACGAAATTGGGAAGAAGAAGAAGAAAGAAAAAAATATGATGAAATTATAGAAAAAGTAAGAAAAAGGTTAATGGATGCGTGGGAAAAATATTATAAAAAATTTAAGAAAAAAGTGAAATATCCTGTAAGGTTTAAGAAAGGAGATTTGGTAATAATAAAAGCATATATAAGTGGAAATTTAAAGAAAAATGAATCAGGGAAATTAAAAGCTATATTTGAAGGACCATATAGAATAGTAAATGAGGAAGGTGTTAATAGTTATATTGTTGAAGATCCGATAACAAGAAATGTTAGAGGAGTATTTAATATTGAAAGCTTATATAGGTATTTTGAAGAAACTTAGAGTATTCAGAATTTGTGTTAATATGTTAATTGTTATATATTTTAAATTTTAAATTATTAAAATTTTTTTTCTAAAATTTATAAAATTTTAAATTTGGGAAATTGTTATGGTATTCAATAGTTGGTCTTTATATGTAATATAAGTGTAATTAAGACTAACTAGATATTAGAATTGAATAATCAATTTATGCAAATTATCAAGGAATCATAAATAAAAAAAAAATTTGGGTTGCGAGGTTTCTAGGGGGATAAAAAAAAAAAAAAATTATTGATAGAATGTCAGAGAATTTTGGAGAGTAAAGTCAGAGAAAAAGTTTAGGGAATGATATAGAATTTTAAAAATTGAAAAACCATTATAAAGTAAATATAATAATAATAGAAATTGAAAATGAAGATAAATACTGAATGTTAATGAATATAAATATAAAAATTATAAAAGAAGATTAATGTATGAATAGAATGTTATAATAACTATATGGTAGAGTTAAATATGGAATAAAATGGATATATATATAGAAGATTAATTGGATATTTGCATAGATTGGATTTTCAAAATAAAATAAGCATAGTTTATAAAGATAAGTATTTCTGGTATAATTTGTTATCAGCTGGTAATAGAGGTATATTAGAAATAGTTATTCGGGGATTTTAGGAAAAGAGGGCAAAATTTCATTTAAAATTAATTAGTGTTAAGTTTATGACAGGATAAATGATGAATGTTATATTGTTTTTTAAAGTGTTGTAAAGAATTAATATATTTATATATTAAATGATGTTAAAATTGAGATGGACTTTTTAGTTTAATATTATCGAAGAACCCAACCTTGAAGAGTCACAAGAATACAATTATATGAGTATAGAGATCATAACAATATATATATATATATATATATATATATGTTTTTTTTTTATTCTTGGGTAAAGGTTATAGTAATAAATAAGGAACACTGATTTTACAACGTTTCGCACATTTTTTATTGTGCTTTATCAAGTCTAAAAATAATTTATAAAATATCAAATTATGTTTACAATATATATAGAATGTACAAATTTAAACATATTAAAAATTCTTTAAAAATTTCTTTTAAAACAGTGTACTTACCTTGGAGTTAAATATTTTAAATTTATATCATGAAGTTTTCAATTTACTTTACTTTGATGGAATATGTCATTAATACAAATTATTTAGTAGATAGGGAAGTAAATGAATGAGTGAAAAAAAAAAGAATTATCTAAAAGTGTATCTGGTGTTATTAAACATATAATATATTTACCTTCTTACACTGTTTTAAAAGAAATTTTTAAAGAATTTTTAATATGTTTAAATTTGTACATTCTATATATATTGTAAACATAATTTGATATTTTATAAATTATTTTTAGACTTGATAAAGCACAATAAAAAATGTGCGAAACGTTGTAAAATCAGTGTTCCTTATTTATTACTATAACCTTTACCCAAGAATAAAAAGAAACATATTAAAATGGTTAAAGAAAATTAAGTACATTATATATATATATATATATATATATATATATATATATATGTATTAGATAATTGTCATCGTCTCGGTTCCCGTTCGAATACTAAGAAAGTCGGGACTAGGCCCATCTTAGTTAAGTTCATTTCTCATTTTTTAAAGAGAGATGTTTGGGCTGCCAAGACAAATCTTAAAAACAGTAAATTTTTAATTACTGAGTCTTTGACAAAAACTAGATTTAGAATGTTTAAAAGGGCACGCGATGTGTTTGGTATGTCTAACGCATGGACTGTCGATGGTCGCATACATGTGAAGTTTGGTGGAGGTGAAAGACGAGTTGTAACTAATGAGGAACAACTCGATGTTGCAATTAAAGAATTTCAGGAGGGTGTTAAGAAGAAACACTATAACACAAGAGCGAGATTCCCATCAAAGAATACTCAGGACTGATATAATATAATGGCTTCTTATTGAATATTACCACTATGTCTGCCGTAAAAATGCATAATCAAGCAACTCGACTTACTTGATTCTTGTTTTTTATTCATTTTTGGGCTTCTCTTTGGACAACCTATGTCTCCTTCCTACAATCCTGGTAATTAAGTGTTGTTCCAATACGAAGTTATTTACAACTCAATTCTAGCATCTCTACTTCTTTTCAAAATATATTTTAGTAAATCTTCTTACCTGCTAAGTTTTGTATTATCCTATTCTTGCTTATACTTTTCCTTTGTATTAATAAATCTACTCGAGTTACTTGCGGAGATTTTACACAAATGCAATTTAAGAAGCACGTGAGTCGATTTACTTTATGCTAGGAACTTTAAAATACGAGCGAAGAATAAAGTAACTTTACTTAGCCTCCTTAAAACGATAGCAAAGATATCTAACTAGACTTCTTTTAAAATATTACCGAAAACGAGGGTGGGGTAAACCGCCTTACGTTGGTTTTTGCAAGTTTGAACAAATTATTTAGTATTTATTATGTTGTTAGTAAATAAAAGTGCCCACAAAAAAATGTCGTCTAGTCGAGGAAAAAAACTGCTTGAAATGTTAGCAAAAAAACCACACAAAAGTAGTGGGTAAGTACTTGTTACGTTCTTTAATGTTTTTTTAAATAATTTAATGTGCATTTTGTACTAATCTTGTTCGTAAATAGCGACAAATAAAATTGGCAAAAAATCATAAACCGTTTGCTGAGTCACCGCGCTTTTTAACCGGTACCGTAGTAAACAGGGAACACGTGCCCTAAGTATGAAGGCACACAAAAGTGTAAACAGTTAAAGATTGAAGTCTGTGTAGATATATTCTAATTTAAATTACAAAATAGGTTGACTTTTCATCTTTTTGTAGGTTTAATTGCCCTTAATCTAAGCTCCTGTTCTTTGGCGTTAGTGATCTTTTGTTTTAAATAAAAATACATTTTTTTAATGCCTAATCCTTCAAATTATAAAGGACGCTTAAGAGGGACCTTTTGGGGAAATTACTACATAATTTTGACGTACCTACTATTGATTTTTTAGGAAGAAGTTCAAAAAAATATTTCATCCAAATAACGTTGTCAAAAATTTTCACCTGCGAAGGCAATTTCCTTACTTCTGTTGTAACAGTTCTTATAAAAGAGCCACTTAACAAATTTTATGTTAAATTTTCTCATTTTAAAGAAAACATTTTCCTTGTCTACTGGAAAAATTACTTTCAAATGCTCCTGCCATAAAGTTGGGGTCTGGTTATGCTACTGGTAACAAATTTTTGCCAGAATAATTCAGATGTAGGAAGTTGGTTGTTAAAATTTGAATGAAACTATTTTTTATTCAAAAATAAAGCCTTTTTTTATTAAACTTCATTCCTTTTTGCCTACATACAGTATGTCGCAAATGTATGGAATAAATTCATTAATTCCAAAATTTGTCAGAAAAGAAATCAAATATAGAAAAGTCGATGCAGATGTACCCAGAAGATATTCGATAGAATATAACTTACCAAATGTTAAAATTGAATCTCAGCCAGAAAATATATTGTCAGATTCTCAGTCAAAAAGTAATAATACAACGGCAGATTTGGATAACGTAGACTCTGTAGAAGATGATTCACAGCCAGAAAACTTATTGTCAGGATCCCAGTCTGAAATTAAAAGCATGATAATGGTATGTAAAAGTATGTTTATGAATACTCTTGGTCTTAGATCAGACTCCATAATCACCGATTATTTAAAGAGAACAGCAAATGATTTACCGGTAGACCTAAAAGACAAAAGAGGCCAAAAAAGAGCTGAGACAGTGAGAACAATTGCTGACAAAAATTATGCAGATATAAAAAGTCACATTGATTCCTACCATCCGCAAGTGTCACATTATAATTTAGAGCATTCCCCAAATAGGAGGTATTTACCGTGTGATATAACAATTCGTGACATGTACAAAGACTTCTTATCAAAGTTTTATAAAATAAGCTATGAAACCTATAGAAAAATATTCGATAAAGAAAATATAGGCTTTGCATCACCTACACAAGATGAATGTGGAATGTGCTCCACCTACAAAAATCATGTTCACGTTCACGAAAATGATATCCCAAGCACGTCATCTATTCCAACTGACTTTGAAAAATGTGAATTAGAAGGTGGACCAATAGAATTAAACAAAGCAATATGTGACATTTGCAAGAAATACGACATTCATAAAACTCGATACACTGTAGCAAGAAAACAATACAATGAAGACTCGAACAAGAAGTGGCCAATAGATTTTGAAATTTACTCTGTTGACATGCAAAAAATTTTAATATTACCAAAAATGACCATAAAAAATTCGTTTTTCGTCAGCAGATTGGTTGCGTTTCATGAAACATTTGCTAACTTGCAAGCAGCAAAAGAAAATAAATGTGTACTTTGGCATGAAGCCATTAGGGGAAGAAATGGGCCCGACGTTGTCTCGGCATTTTACAATGTACTAAAAAGACTAAACAACGATGTGAAGCACGTAATTTTTTGGACTGACAACTGCACAGCACAAAATAAAAACTGGACCCTTTTCTCAGCTTGTGTCATATTTGTCAACGAAGTGTGGGGACCAGAAAGTATCACTTTTAAGTACTTTGAGCCTGGACACAGCTTTATGAAAGCTGATGCGGTCCATGGCCTTATAGGTAAGAAATGGAAACATACTCCAGAAGTTTTAGATTACGAAGATCTAGTTCATTTAATTGAATCATCAAATAAGTTAAACAAAGTCATAAATTTACGCGCAGAAGATTTCTTAGAATTTGAAAATGGTTGTCAAACTAGAAAAAAAGGATCAGACTTGCCAAAACTTAACGATGTAAAGTGTGTTCAATTTTTAAAAGGCTCTAAAAAATTATTTTTTAAACCTGAACTAGAGCAAGAATCTTTTTCTGAAGTATCTTTTTTGAAACCGAAATTAAAATTAGAATTACCAAAGCAGGTCACAACCGATAGGGGTATAAACCAAAAAAAGAAAGATACTATTATTAAGGAGCTTACACAGTACATGCCACCAAGAAAACAAATTTTTTGGAAAAATCTGCCAAGTAGAGAAGATGTTGATGACTTAGGAATTATTCCTGCTGCTCAAACCTAAAAACTGCTGCGAAGCGTTAAATACTGGAGTTTTTATCAATAAAATTACTATTATTGTTTGTTATGACAAAGTGTTTGTTTTTAAAATGTTAAAAATAATAGAATTACTCTTCAGTTTTTAAAAAAAATATATGTTGCCCCATTACTTAGTTTTGTTGCCTTGTTATGAGATTTTTTTGTTTTCCAAAATTAAAATACATAATAAAAGTACTGTCTATTTTTGTAAGTAATATAAGTTGTTATATTATTATTGGTTCCCATGTTTGTTTAAATCTTATTTAACTTACTAAAAATAAAAAATAGTTTTACTTTATTTTAATAAACCAATTTGGAAATTCTTTTGCATTTTTAATCTATTTATGTGAGTTTTTTATTGCTTATACTCTTTTACTTTAAATTGTAAATCCTGTTACTTGATTTTTTCATTGTTTTTGGACGCATAGTTCATTAAAATATCTAGCATGTGGAGTTACTTCCTTTTAAGATTGTATATCAGGGAGATTCTTAAATCCAGTAACTCAAAAACTATCAAAAAAATAGATATTAATAAGATTATTTTATATTTATTTATACCATTAAAAAGGTCATAAAAAAACATTTAATTTAAAAAAAAAACAACACTTTTTGGTCAAACATCTACAGAAGTTAAACGAAAAACCATTTTAACATAAACAAGTTGCTTTAACCAAAACCTTTAAATTTGGAGTTACTTGATTCTTGCTAAGTAGGGCAGATGTGATAAGATTTTGGACTTCAGTAAGTTAGATTTTTTTTTTATATATATATTAATTCGAACTTTACGTATTTCAAAACATTGTAATTATTATTGTTTACCTTATTTGGACATGTGTAGTTTATTCCAAATTTTATTACAAATATTATGTTTTTAGCAAATTATTCTTACAAATTTATATTAACTGGCTGCAATGTTGTATAAATTTATGTGTATTTGTGTGAGTATATATAACTTTTCTTTTTTGTCATTACACTGCTGTGAGCTGGCTGATCGTGCATTGAAGTGCCAGTTTTTGTTGGGTGCTATTTTTTTTTTCACGTGCGTGATACGTTTGTAAGGGACTGCTTCTCGATCCAGTGATACTTTTTCCATTTTTTTTTCTGTTTTTGGTCATCCAGGCTAAGCGCACATATACAGAGAAATTATTTTTATTTAATTTATTTTTGATTTTGCTGATTTTATTTGATATACCATTCAAAATACATAAGAATTTAAATGTAATGTTATCCGTTTCTTAATTTTTATGTCTGGTTTAAATCTAGCTTATATTAACGCAAGATCTCTTAGAGCTCAATTCGATTTTTTAATTGATTATGTGGCCGAAGCTAAACATGATATTATTGCTATAAGCGAGACTTGGCTTGATCCTGGTGTGTCTGACGATATGGTGCAAGTACCTGGCTACGTTATTGTCCGCTGTGATCGTTTGTCACGTGGCGGAGGGGTAGCTTTGTATGTTAGGGAGGGGTTGGGGTTCGAATTGCTTCCTGATTTTTCTTTTTCTCTTCCACTTATTGAGCAGTTGTGAATATCTCTCCCAATGTCGGGAACTAAAACTGCCGTTGGTGTTATTTATCGACCTCCTGGGTCCAATTTACTGGCTTTCTTTGATTCTATTGAAGAGGATTTTTCTGACATATTAAATTTTACTGACAATTTCTTTTGCCTTGGTGATATAAACCTTGATTATCTTTCTGATTCACCAACATCTCGTTCATATAAAAATATTTTGGATGGTCTTGGTCTGCAGCAGTTGGTTAATGAGCCCACTAGAGTCACTTTGAATTCAGCCTCTTTGATATACCACATTCTCGTATCTGATGATTCTTTGATAGTCCATTCTGGTCTGCGTGATCTTCACATTGTTAGCGACCACAAATTAGTTTTTGTTATTACAAATATTCCCCCTCCAGTAGCAGCTCCTATTTATCGTAATTTTAGGGACTTCTCCCGTTTTGATCCGGATCGGTTTCATGGAGATCTGTAATTGGTTCCTTGGCAAATACTGTACGAATTAATCGATATAGATCAGAAGGTAGATTTTTTTCTCCTCACATTTACTGCAAATTTTTAATTTACACGCTCCAGTAGTAACCCGTTTAATAAACAAGCAATTCAAACCGTGGATTACCTTTAACATCAAATGTATGATAAAACTCAGAAATAAGGCTCGTTCTAAATTTGATGGTTTGCATAGAAATAATTCATCTGAGCCCGTAAGGATTGCCGCTTGGAACCATTACAGAGAGCTGCGAAATATTGTTACCTCCTCAATTCGTCGTGAGAAGAGGGCCTACTTTGAATATATGGCAGATAGGAATCGGGGCAATGCAAAGTCTTTGTGGAAAGAGTTACGTAATTTAAATCTTGGCAAAACACCAGATCGAGTCTTACCGGGAAATTTGCAGGATGTTAACCGTGTTAACTCCTATTTTGTATCGTCTAATGTCAATTCTCTACCTTCTATGAATTTGATGGATTATTTCAATAGTACCCTTCTATTTCAAGATGACAAGTTTTCGTTTTCTCTTGTTTCTCCTGAGGATGTTTATGATTTGGTCTTCGGAATTAAGTCTAACTCTGTTGGCATTGATGGTATTACCGGTAAAATGCTTCAGCTGTCTTGCCCATCTATTCTTTTACCTCTTACGAACATAATTAATACATGCCTACTAGAGGGGGTGTTTCCTGCTGTCTGGAAGGAGGCAATTACTATCCCAATTCCAAAGGGTAAGAAGTGTGAAGCATTTGAAGATCTAAGACCGATAAGTATTTTATCATCAATTTCGAAAATTTTAGAAAAGATTATTGAACGTCAATTGAGGCAACATCTGGACACTTTTGGTGTGCTTCCTGAAACACAGTCTGGTTTTAGACCACGATATGGTTGTGCAACTGCTCTATGTTGTTTAACTGATGATGTTTTTGCATCCCTTGATGCTCACCAAAATACTGCTCTGATCCTCATAGATTTTTCGAAAGCTTTTGACTCTATCAATCATGAGTTGTTACTGAGTATTCTTCGTTATATTAGTCTACCAGAAATTCCTTTGTTATTCTTTACCAATTATCTCCAGAATAGGTCGCAGCGAGTTAAAATATCTGGTGAGCTTTCCGATTCTTTGCCCTTGTCTGCTGGTGTACCACAGGGATCTATTTTGGGTCCCTTGCTTTATACCATTTATACTTCAGATTTATATTGCTGTTTAAAATTCTGCAAATATCATCTATATGCTGATGATACACAGTTGTACTTTCCATTTTGCACTAAGGATGTAGCAGTGGCGGAGCGCATTATCAATGAAGATTTAACTAGTCTAATGTTAAATGCGAATAATTACTGCTTAAAAATTAACCCTCAAAAGTCCTCTGTGCTCCTTTTCTGCAATAATCGAGACCGTGAATTTCTTCAGCAGAATCTACGTTTGAAGCTCAGCAACGATATATTGGGTTTTTCTTTGGTAGCCAGGGATCTGGGTCTAATGGTAGATGTTAGTCTTCGCTTTAGAGAGCATATTTCTATTTCCGTCAAAAAAGCCTATTCATCTTTAAGGCAAATTTATCCCTTTCGTAAATGTTTACCAATTGGTGTACGTAAGACACTATGTGACTCCCTTGTCCTTGTCATTTTAATTTCTGTGATGTTGTTTACGGCCCTTGTCTTGATAGCTTTACTTCTTCCAGGATTCAAAAGGTTCAGAATTCCTGCTTGCGCTTTATATATGGTATCCGTCGTCGTAATCATGTCTCTGGTGTCCTGAGGATTTCTGGCTGGGTAAATATGGAGGGTCGGCGTAGGATTCATATGTTGAGTTTTTTTCACAAGATTTTAGTTTATAAGAGTCCACCCTATTTGTTTACTCGTCTCACATTTCGAACGGACATACACAATCTAAACCTACGCCATCGTGGTCTTCTAACTATTCCTCGTCATTCTAGCAGTCGGTTCCGTCGATCTTTTACATACACAATGGCGTCGTCTTATAATGAAATTCCCGTTGAATGGAAAAGTCTAAGTCCGTTAAATTTTCGCAAACATGTAAGGATGCATCTTCTGCACAGTTAAGTCTCGTGACGGATGGATTCGGCCATATACTATGCGTCTCACGAATGGAGCGTAGAATTTTAATTTTTGTGTGTCTTAGCTCTTGCTGTTTTTTTAGTTTACACATGTGTTGCTGGATCGAGTGAATAGCACCCTTTTAGTGAAAATTTTGGGTGTTGATGGAACATCAATGTCTGACTTTTGGTCATTCATTGAATCAACACCATTTGCTTAGGTGTTTTTTTATTTAGTTTTTTCTTTTGAATATTTAAATAAATTTTTGTTTGTTATTTTGTATATTAGTATGTAATTAATTATATTTTGCTAAGCAATAAATTATATTTGATTTGATTTGATTTGATATATATATATATATATTTTTTTTGTTTTGTACTAGTTTCGTTGACCTTATTATATATATTTTTTAAAATATGTTTCTTGGTTTTAGGTCGTGGTTAATAAATAAACTTTGGAACTGTTATTAGATTTTATTTATAATTGACGTTTCGACCCTACTTGGGTCTTTTTCAAAATATGTAAAATGTTCTAAAATAATGAAAAGTCAGTAAAATATTAGACAAACAACATTTAACAATATATTTTACTGACTTTTCATTATTTTAGAATATTTTACATATTTTGAAAAAGACCCAAGTAGGATCGAAACGTCAATTATAAATAAAATGGAATAACAGTTCCAAAGTTTATTTATTAACCACGACCTAAAACCAAGAAACATATATATATATATATATATATATATATATATATATATATATATATATATATATATGTTATGATGTAGTGTTTCACGGATGGTAGAATGAACAGTAGTGGTGTTCCGGGTTTCAATCCGTTGGTTGTTTGTGTCTTCACGACGTTTCGCCAACATCTCAGCTGGCCTTTTCAAGTGATGCTTCCTTTGCGGCTGCTAAACTATATATATATATATATATATATATATATACTAGCTGACCCGGCCACGCGTTGCTGTGGCTAAGGTTTTTGTTATACTTATTACATTGTAGTAATCTATTTAAGAGGAACAGTAGTAGAACATCAGTCATGGGGACCACCATGCTTGTTTACATAGATGCCATTTGTAAAAAATATGGCGACCTCCATGACAGATTTTCTACTACTGCAACCCCTTAATACAATGAAATTATTATTTACGAATGAAGACGGAAACGTTAAAGCTGGTATAAAAATTCACTGGATTGATATTAAGCAAAAATCAATACAAAAGAATTTTAAAATTTATTATTATTTTTATTGAAGTTTATAACAAATGAGTATATTACTGTCACGCCTGGAGAGATTTGAGAGAATGTGCCTTAGTGTTATAGGATAAGGAGTAGCTTACTAAAGGCAGTCCCGGCCAGGTATCCTGCTGAAGGCAGAAAACTAACCAAGGGTAAGATGAGATAAACAACAGGAAACAAACAACAAATATATTAACGAATAAATAAGCAATAAGAATGAGTGATAAACATTAAGAATAGGGAGTCTTACCAAATAAATTACATGGTGGCATGTCACACTTACTCACGAAAATACGTCAAGAGTCACAATTGCCCAGACCCCAGGGTCTGTTTTAGGGACACCCCAAAGGGTGTCTGACCTCAACAACCTGCTTTTAAAGTCAATTCATATTCTACGTGAGAATCAAAATTAAACTATTTAAACACGTGCCAAGATCTAAAGTAATGACTTTGACCTGGTAAAATGTAATACATAACAATACAATAAAATATAAATTAATAAATTAATATGTAGGGCAAAACTACCCTATCACTTATGTGGCATTACAAAGTAAATAACATGTAACACTTTAACTTATGCATGAATGAGGTAGGTAGGGCAGATAGTCTTAAATCTTTAACAATAATACTTATTATTTTAAATTATAGGTAATTACTTTTATTTTCAATTTAATTTAGCACTAATCGGAACACAATATTTTTGGTTAACCTGTCTTTAGCTAACACAAACAGATTCGACGGTTTCCCTACACGTGAACATGCAATATATAGTTGCCCAGTTTATTAAACTATATAGTTTCAAAGCACATGCCACAACTTTTTATGTTAAAACTTTTCAATAATTAAAACTGAATTTAAGTGTCATCTCAACAATGAACAGCATCCTTGATATTGCAAAAATATTAAGTCATGCAACGCTGTGATTGATCATAGAGAGGATTGTTTCCTTGTTAACTAAATCAAGGGTAGTTGTATCTAAAAACTTTCTAAAATAGTTTATTTTATTAACAGTTAAATTAAAATAATAATTACTGTTTTCACATGTAAAAAAAAAAAAAAAAAAAAATTCCCTCTGGCGTAATCGATCCCATTACCATAACCCAACCGAAATGTCATAATCGCCGCTGATCCAAATTAGCTACGAAGACTTTACATAAAAACTTTCAAAATGATAATGTCATATTTAATATAATAACAATTCAATAAACAAATAATTTACAATAAAATAATATTGCGACTATAAATGAAAGCTATCCTATTTTTCAAGTTGAATCAAACTGCACACGGTGTGCAAATTTGATTAAAATCGGTTAAGTAGTTTGGGAGTCCATTGCGGACAAACAACGTGACACGTAATTTATATATATTAAGATATATATATATATATATATATATATATATATATATATATATATATATATATATATATATATATATATATATATATATATATATACAGTAGGAACATATCACATAGAAGTGACATAAACACAAATAAATTTAAATCTCGTGCTTTAGCGGATCATGCAATCACCCTCAAACATAGTTTCCAATTTTCTGAAACAAAAATATTAGAAAAAGAAAAAAACTATCATAAACGTTTATTTTTAGAAATGACAAACATACAAAAAACTGAAAATTGTATAAATAGAAAATCAGATATAGAAAAATTAAGTAATATTTATTGCTACATCCTATCTCATAATAATAACTATTTATATAAAATAAATAAATAATTTTAAACAAAAAAATAAAAATAGAACATATTAGTTATACACCTTTTCTTATATCAAACAACCACATTTACCACCACTATAAATTGAAAATAATCAAATCACTACCAACGATAAATATAAAAATTAAACTTAACTAAATTGAGTATACATTGTTTTTTATTAACATATATATAAATTATGTTTTTTTTGTTACATAAAGTGTACTTACTGTGATGTAGATTTTGTAGTACCTTAAAAATTTTGAAATTTAATTTTTAACAACTGTCATTTTATTATAAACTGTAAATGTGTTCATATAAAATAGTAGAAATTGCTAAGAAAATGTTAACTTCAAGAAGAGTAAGTTTAAATTTTCATTTTTATAAAAAATATTTGTATTTAACAATATTTTTTATCTTGTAGAAAGTCTTGATAATGAATTAAATAAATTCGAAAGCTAGACAAACACTTCAAAGAGTTTTCTTATAAAAGCCTAACTTGACTGCAATTTTGATCCTTAGATTTAAACAGTCACTAATACCTTCACGTATATATATATATATATATATATATATATATATATATATATATACAAAAGGGGAAAATTATTGGGCATGTACGCAAAAAGGATCAATAAGGCCACGAGTAGGAATGGTAACCGCAGACATGCATGTTTCTGGCTCATTAGCCGTCATCAGTGCGGCATAACCAAGTAGGGTATTGCACTTGGCTAGCAAAAGTGTTGGGTACTTGGGAGCAAAGGATGTTGGGGAAACATGTGTAAAGGAACATAAAAACACAAAGATACAAAGTCAGTCCAGACATAGTAAAGTGAATGCACAATCCCGAGCCAGCAAAACAGTCCCGAGCCATATATGTGGCTCCGGATGGTTTAGCGCATTTTTCTACCTTAAATTGCATAATATATCCACTAATGCAGAAGAAAATAAAAGTTAATGGCATTATCTAACGCACATGATTCCCACTTGTCCATATTTGAGCTGTCAATAGTCAAAAAGTTAAAGACAAATTTGAACTAAAGTGGCTCAACTTTGTACGAAGAATGGTTTTGTGAGTTTCAAAGAAATCCGCATAAAACTATATACAAGCGCTGGTTGCTTCTATTTGTATACGTTTCGAAATGCACAATCTCAAACCACTTCTATTGGCAACATCGCTCGTTATCAGTATTCATAAAATATTGTTTAAGTAACGAAAGTAACTTTTTTTGTAGCGAGTGACTTACGAGTATAAAAAATTTTTTTCGGTGAGTAAACTACTAGATTGATTCTACAACTCAAAATATTTAAAAAAATCTGGTGTGGGCACCACACGACCTTCCGAACACTAACAAGTAGTGGTAGTTTTTGATAAAAGTGTCAATATCTCGAAAACTAATGAAAATATCAAAAAAATGTATTCTTTCAAAAATGACTGAAATTACATGTTCTTTCCACAAAGTATAAATATTTTGCCAATAACGATATAAAAACCCAATATTTTCAAAAAATTCCATTTTTTGATAAGAGTAAACGTCCACTTCCGGTCGGCCGATTTTACTCAAATTCTATTAGATTCCTCCGATGGTGATTATAAGTAAGGTTTTATAGTTTCATTTCGATCCGATTAGCTGTTTAGCCGCAAATGTGTTCACAGACACATAGACATTTTTTATTTTTGGGTTTTTTAGGCTCAGGGAACCCTAACACGCGTATTTCCGCTAAAAACCCGAGATCGAAATTTTTCGCGATCACAATACCTTCCTATAACAGCGTTGCTGTTCGGAAAAAAATATCGAAAAAACTAATTAGTTAGTAGTCAGATGTCAAAAATATAAAAAATAATTTGACACTAGTCAAAAGTTGATACTCTCAAAAAACATAATTTGACAGCTGTCAGATGTCAAAATATAGAAGGAGCTAATCTGACTGATATTAACAAGTAGTGGGTGGTAGAATTGGAGTGGCCATAGTATGGAGATGTCAAAAAT
Organism: Altica lythri; assembly: GCA_964028335.1. Taxonomy (NCBI): domain Eukaryota; kingdom Metazoa; phylum Arthropoda; class Insecta; order Coleoptera; family Chrysomelidae; genus Altica; species Altica lythri. Next base: position 21,451,738 of record OZ034802.1, on the reverse strand, counting down.
ATCGAAAAAACTAATTAGTTAGTAGTCAGATGTCAAAAATATAAAAAAAAATAATTTGACACTAGTCAAAAGTTGATACTCTCAAAAAACATAATTTGACAGCTGTCAGATGTCAAAATATAGAAAATTAAATGTTGAAATACGCCAAAACATAATTTGACAGCTGTCAGATGTTGAAAATATAATAACTACCAATTTTTGTTTAAAAAAAGCGAATCCACAATTTTTATTTCACATATTTCCAGTTTTTGATAAAAGTGTCAATATCTCGAAAACTAATGAAAATATCAAAAAAATGTATTCTTTCAAAAATGTCGGAAATTACATGTTCTTTCCACAAAGTATAAATATTTTGCCAATAACTATATAAAAACCCAATATTTTCAAAAAATTCCATTTTTTGATAAGAGTAAACGTCCACTTCCGGTCGGCCGATTTTACTCAAATTCTATCAGATTCCTCCGATGGTGATTATAAGTAAGGTTTTATAGTTTCATTCCGATCCGATTAGCCGTTTAGCCGCAAATGTGTTCACAGACACACAGACAGACACACAGACAGACAGACAGACAGACATTTTTTATTTTTGGGTTTTTTAGGCTCAGGGAACCCTAAAACGCGTATTTCCGCTAAAAACCCGAGATCGAAATTTTTCGCGATCACAATACCTTCCTATAACAGCGTTGCTGTTCGGAAGGTAAAAAGGAACAATGAACATCTGTTTTATTATACGGAGTGGCTAAGACCGATTGTTACCAAATGAAACCGCTGTATTTTTTTAAATTTTGGTTAGTTTTTATTGAAATTTCGCGAAACAAATTACATTTAATGAAAAACATGTTACGGCCTGATATGACCTCCTTTGGCTCTGATTATTTGATTCGGTCTTCCATAGTAAGCATTGCATGTTGACCGAAAGTGAGCATTCAAAATTTTATTCATCCATGGGATTCAAGTCCGGTGAGTATGGTGGAATCTTCAAAGGTTTGTACCAAAGTGCATACGTGCCCAAGGTAGCAAAGCATCGTTAGGGATCTTTTGGCGGTACACCTCTTGGTTTACTTTGACTCCTTGTTCGATAAAAACCAGAGGAGTGCGTCTATTCGCAGTTATTGCAGCCCAGACCATAACAAAATCTGGTGATTGCTTGGTTATGGCAACACTTGTGTCCAAATTATCGTTGGACTTGTGCTCTAACCAAACACGATTATTTTGTTTATACATAGGTACTCCTGAATGGTGAAAATTTTCTTGATTTTGAATGTTAGTAACTCAAATCTTTTACAAAGGTATAAACGATTGTAACCGACTTCAAGGAAATTGAAATCAGATGCCTAGTTGGATCCAATTTTTTTTAAAAAGTTTTTTAATTGATGTTTTTGTAATGTAACTACTCATTTATTTGTCTGTAGTGGAAGATTGGTAAAATTTTGTTAATTTTCATGTTTTATTTTGAACTAGTAATTGAGATACTAACCGTGTTCTTTTCATTTGGACCATACTGCATAGGGTGTTTCTTGGGTTGAAAATAACAGGTTTTTTAAACCTATATATTTTTTTTTTAAATTTTTATTTTTAATAGAATACATTGAACTTCCGAATTTTGTCTTTTGTGAAAACAAATTATTTCTTACAACTCATGGAAATTTACACTTTTCTGTCGTATAAGTTCTTTTAGGTTTTATCCAATAGTATTTGTATTCACTTTAGAACAAAATAAATTTGATTTCTTCACTTTTTTGCGTATAAAGATTCCTCAATATGTGATTGAAATAACTAAACCTAATTTTTCGGATTTTCTCAATAGGCAAATGTTTTTAGAAAATGAAGCGAGATGTAACTCTTCTGGTTCTATAAAAAACGATGTTAACAAACGTCAACGAGATAGTAGTATTTACGTAGAAGAATGGCTTGGAAAAATTGAAAATCCACTTGGAAATTTAGCCAGCAAAATTAATATTTTTACAAATAAGGTGATTTCTGTGCCAAAAGTTGATTACTTACACACAGATAAAGATAATAATATTTTGTCAAATGTGGCTATTTCGGAACCAGAAATTTATAATCTACAAACACAAACAGATATTTCGTCAAATGTTCCGATTTTTGAAGCAAAATTTGATGATTTAGAAAAAGCGAAAGATTACTATATTTTATCAAATGTGCCGATTTCAGAATCAAAATTTAGTGACTTCATTTAGAGAAAGATGAATATGCTTATACTCCTGATTCTAAATTTATGGAAGTAGGTTTATTTTTAACATTAGAATTTTATCAGATTATACCTGATCAAAATTTTTTTGCAGATATTTCAAAAAAATAATACATATCTTTCCAAAAAGTCATTCAATATAGACGACAACAATTCGGAGAGTACATATAAAAGTTCTTTTGAGACCAGTACATCTAATGAGGACGATTGTTTAAAAGATCCGTATTTTATTGCTCCAGAAAATGAATATGAATTTTTATTTCGTTATTTTATTTTTATTTATCACTAAAAAAATACGTTCATTGATAAAAAAAATTTCGAAAATTTTTTAGTGAGTAGGAAGACACTGAGAAACTCAAACAGAACATTATAAACATGAAAAGCATTGTAAAAATAAAAAATACTTGAAACTAAATGAAAATCGGAAAAAAATACAACAAGTATTAGTTTTTTTACAATATTTTCATATTTAAAATCCGATCTTAAAATTTGATTCGTTTCCGATTACATTTTTTTTGTTAATTTCATTTGCCATAAGATTAAACATTTTTTTTATTGAAGAGTTTATTAAGTTTAGTTTTTTATTATTTCGTTGATATGTTTTATTAAATTTTGTTCTGATTATTTTTTTCACCTGTCAAAATATTACAATTTTGTGATTTCGTCCAATGAAAACGCTTACTCTTCAATGTTTTATGCTAAATCTAGCCAATCATTCCGGTTTATGTTGATAAAACCACTAGTGGTTTTACTAGTATTGATAAAATTATAGAACTGTCAAAAATTCAATAACAATATTTAACAATCAATTTTCTTGTTTACTTTACTATAAATCAACATTCATTTATATTATCTAAATATTCTGAAATATATTTTGTTATTATTATTATCACAATTCAATTCATCTAAACGATAATGAAAAATCAAATATGTAGGTACTTTAAAACTAACCTGCTTCCTGGTTCTGCATGCATTTAAAACTTTTATATGCCTACATGCAAATGTGGTCTTGTAGGTAAACTTTAAATAGATATACCTAATAATTTTTATTTTGGTAATTTTCTCTTTAATAATATAATTGTATAAATAGGTATAAAAATAAATATTTATTCAAATTATAACCCTGTTTTCACGACGCTCACGACAACTGACAACTGTCAATACTATCTAGTGTACAGGATAAGTTAATAGGAGGGGTAACGGCATTTCGTTTGTGTTAATTAAGAAATATAAGTTGTTCTAGGAAGTTTTTTAAATAAAGCAGTTTTTGTACAGAATGGTTCAAAAAATAATCTTCTCAAGTACCACTCGTCCAGTAATATTTTACTAGATAAATTTTTATTTTCCAGGCTCAAACTTTTTTATTTTAGGCAAAACTACTCAAACAAACTGAATATGATAAAATCACTCGTCCTACGGACACGTGATTTTATCAAATTTCAGTTTGAAAAAGTTTTCGTGGAAACTAAAAATTTATCGATAAAATTTTAAGGACTCGTGGTATTACCTTTGATTATATGTCTTGTTTTCTTTAATAACTTTCCCCACAATACTTATAATAAATTTAAACAAAATAACTTAGCATTTGATCAGTTAATTTTAATTCCTGTTTTAATAATTTTAAAATAAGCACTTTGTTGATCTACTTTACAAGCTTTAATTTGAATATCGTACTTTTATGCAGCATTTTAAGCACATTCTATTGAAAATTTTTGGGCAGAAAATTTGTAGACGAGGCTGTGAAGATGATTTTATAACCGAAAGCGGCCAAATGTAAAATCATTTGAAAGTTTTTAGATTTTGTGCCTTGTAATAATACGGCAACATTGCTTGGCTCGGCTTCTACCGTACCGATACCTGTAGGAGTATATCATGGATCGGATCTGTATGAATCTACGTTTGGCTCAAGAATGTTAAATATTTTTAGGCGATATACAAATTTTTTATTTGGGAATAATGTCGAGTATATATTTCATAATTCATTACCTCATGTATCACCTAAGTTTAAATTTGGAATATATACTCCTCTAACTCTATCAGAAATCGGTGGCTCGGGATAACGGTTTTGTCTAATGGACTGACTTTGTATCAAAGCTGTATATATATATATATATATATATATATATATATATATATATATATATATATATATATATATATATATATATATATGAATAATGGTATAGTGACTGGTTCAATATAACGTGAAGTCAATAGTGGAGTTGCAGTCAATGTTATGGCCAATGTAAATAAAGAAAACTCTTTTATTTTTGTCAAGCTTTCGAATTTATTTAATTCTTTTTCAGGACATCTATAGTGAAGAAAAAATTTTTTATATAATAAAAATTTTTTATAATGTTTTATATGTGATAACTTACTAATACGTGAGGTTATGAAAGAAGCTGCGAATTCTGTTTGATACAATTAAAGTAAATCATACTATTAAAATACATAAAAACATATACGTTTAAAACTTATTATTTGATTGACTTTTAATATGTCTTCAATTTCTTTTTTATATATGTATGTTTTTTTTATGTATCTATGGTATTTATTTTAACACAGTAGGAAAGCAAAACATTGTAATGATTAATTTATTTAGATTTTATTATTATATCAAGTAACTTACTATATTCGTGAAATACAGAACTTTAATTTCAAAAATTTTTATAAAAAATTTTTTTATATGTTAAATTTAATGAAAGTTGTTATTTTTTATGTTTTTATTTTTGTTTATTTTAATATTATATTAATCTTTATGTTTGTAAAATTAATATAAATAAATTTAACATATAAATTTAACTTATAAATTAAAAAAAAACTTTTAATAAATTAAAACAGGATTACAATATATATATATATGTTATATCGGTGAAAACAGAAGACTTTTTAAAAAAATATTATTATTTTATTTAACCGTTAACCGGATTTAAAATATAAAAATGAGTTACAATAATAATTATTATTAATTTAATTTGAAGATTGAATAGTAACTGAGTATATAAAATCATTTACCTCAATTTATAAGTTTTTAAGTTTATTGTCAGCAGTTTTGAAGTTCATTCCCATGGGAAATGCAATTCAGTAATTTAATAGAAAAATGTAATCTGATATGAAATGTGAATAGAGGTGTATCCGTTTTGTATACTCAGTGAAAATTCTAATATAACAACTTTCCCCTTATTTAAAAAAAGTTGATGTGAACCATCAAGTTTTTGATAAAAATAATAAACATAAGTGAATATAAAATATAAAATAAATTCAAAAAGAATAGGATATAAAATAAAATAAAAGAATAAAGCATAAGCAAAAATATTAATTAATTAACAAGTTAATTAAGCTTTAATTCTAACACTAATAAGCACAAACCGATTTTCACAGCGTTCACTAATTTAGACGCACTCTTCGGTTTCTAATTTGGGTCTCTTACTCGCATAGATTTTTGAGAGTCTTTCGGGAAACAAAATTTCTTCATGGGTGGTTTCTGCAGTTTTTCTGAACTTGTTTCTAAACGTGTAGATTACAAATATTATAACAAGGCTTGCTATAAGCCCAATGGTAACGAAAGTGAACCATGAAATATTTTTCTCTGCAAACGGCTGATTTATTAGATTGTCCAAATTTGTAGAATACTGGTCCAACTTATTTTTCATGCCTTCTGAGTCGTCAATATTTAGGTTATCTAGCTGCAATGGTTTTAGTTTCGGAATATTTATTTTGATAGGAACATTATCGCAGCAATTATAGTTGATAAGCACTGGATGTGTGTTATGTGAAATATTGAAAACTCTTTTAGTACTGGAATGGATTTTAGATACTCCAACAAAAGCGAAACAATCTGTTGAGAGTTGTAATATCGAAGTTTTATTGGTTATTATAGTCTTTGTATTTTGATTAGGGCAATTTATAGTTGTATATACTGGTTCGGCAATAAGCACTAGCCAAATATTCTCGCCACGTTTTTGGATGTTGTATCCCTGTCCATAAATCAAAGTGCTTTCACAATCTGTAGGTACGGTTTTAAGATTTCTAAAAAGCTGAACCTCACAAGGGGCATTATTGTCGATTGGGTAGTTGTAAAGTTCATGACACAATTTTTGGTAAGGTGTTATTTGCTTACATGCATGTGGGTTTTTGACAGCAACATATGTTAAAGAATCATCATCTCGCGCAATAAATTTTTCAGGTATTTTCAAAATATGGTGAAATCCTGTTCTATTGTCATATATTGGTATAGGGTACAAATGAAATAGGGTGAAACTTTGGTGTTCTATTAGAGGGATTTTTAGGACAAATACTAAATCAGTATTAGTTTGGTATGCTTCAAGTTCAATTATCTGGAGATATTGAGAGATTTTTGATAATTTTATAGGTAATGGTAGATTTCTCATTTCTAAATTTTGAGAAATTTCCTTTAATGATGAAATTAGCTCTACAGGCTCAATGATGGAGCTATGAAGTATCTTTAGACGAGCAAATATTATAGAATTTAAAATGTCGTTTACAGAATTTTCTAAAAAAGCATAGCTTTCCATTAATTTTTCGCAGATTTCAAGAAACTTTCATTTTGTCTCGATATAAATTATTTCACTGTTTGTTTGTAAAAGCGTTTCCTCAATTTTTGCTATATCATCATTAAATGTTTTTTTCGCTAATTTTTAGTTGTTGAACAGTTGTACTAAAACCATTAAGAACTGAAGCGGTTACTGAAATTTGTTTTTTCATTAGATTCTCAATTTGATGCTGGTTGTCTTTTAATTGGTCGATACATTTGTTATAATATTCGCCCTCGGATGCATCGAGATTTCCAGTTATTGCTTTGAATATGCTTCCCGCGCCGTTAATAAGTCCGCGTTTTTGTCTGTTACTGTTAAATGTAATTTCGTCAAATTTAGTTTTTATTGATTTCGAAAGTTGAATAAGTAGATCCAAATGAGATTTAACTTCAGTATAAAAAATGTTTTTTAAGTGAGATTTGGGTTCGAAAGTTTTCTGAATAGTTTCTAAAATGTTATTGTTTGTATAGAAGCTCTCTTTGAGGGAGGTAATATTTTTATGTACGAGTAATGTCCATGCATTGTTTGCTATAACTATTTTGGATTCATTGTAATAATACACTCCAACTGTATTATCGATCGGTTCTAATGTGTATTGGCAAGTTGCTGTTCCGATCAGCAAGAGAAACCTGAAAATAAATTAATTTTCAAAATAGGGTTTCATTACATCGAAATTATATTTTGATTTTTGTTTCGTTTCCAGATTTAGAACGGTAGCTGAATTTTTATGAATTTCTAAAATTTCAAAAGGTCCTTTAAATTTATTTCCTAATTTATTTTTTATTTGGGTTTCTTTAATATAGACTCGGTCTTCAATTTTATAGTCTGGTGTATTCTTGGATGCTGTTTGGTCAAAGCGTTCTTTTGCTTTTTCTTTCGGTCGTATAGTTTTTGCTCTTGCGATTTTGTAGTAATATGATATACGATTATTTAAATCTCGTATATATTTTGTCATTAGCTGCTCTTGGTTGTAAAGAGTTTCGGGTGGTCTGCTGGACGTGTGTCCGAAAATTAACTCATATGGAGTAAATCCATGCGTCTTATTTTTTGAATTGTTATACGATATTATAGCACATGGTAAGGCATTAAAGGGGTGCTCGTTAGGGTTTTCTGCAACAATGGCACGTATCATATCTAAGAGGGTTGCATGGAATCTTTCTACAGATCCATTTGATTGAGGGTGACCGACGCTTGAAAAAAAAAATTTAATATCGTACATTAGACACAGATCTCTTAGCATTGCGTTGTCAAATTCTCTGCCACAATCACAGTGGATTCGAAGGCTTGTTCCAAAATGATGAAAATATATCAAAAGTGTATTTACAATGAATTTGGCTGTTTTATCTACTAGAGGGTAGGCTTGTGAAAATTTAGTTAGCTCATCTTGAATGGTAAGAGCAAGGTTTCTTTAAGGTACTTCGAGAATGTCTATGTTTATTCTTTCAAAAGGGGTTTTTGGGGTTTCTGTTATTACTAGGGGATTCGTTAAATTTTTCCTGTACGTTTTTGTTGTTTGACAGATCTTACACGATTTAATATAATTTTCAACGTCTTTAGTTAAACCAGTCCAATTATATTTTTGTCTTATTCGTCGAATTGTTTCGTTGATACCCTTATGGAGATGGGTTTTACCTCTGTGATATTGTTCTAGTATTAAAGGAATTTGGTCGGACTCGGGTGTTTGGCTTACATTTTGACAAACTTTTAGCGTTAAGTCAATTTCGGATAATATAAAGCATAATACTTCTAAAATGGGTAGGTCGGTGTTATTTTCTACACAATAAGTTTCCGAAGGTTCAAACACATGTCGGCCCCTATACAGCGATATAAAAAGATTTTCGATAACTGAGTGATAATCGTAAGGGAGAGCTATAATAAAGTATTTCCGATTTTTGACTGTTTTGCTTGATAAGACATTAATTGTTAAATCAGAAAAATCTGCATTTGCTTCAAAAATGTCCTCGATTATTGTATTATGAAGGTCTTCCAATGTTTTAGCTCTGAAGAAGGTTACTATGTTTTTATTTTCTTTGGCTAATAACTGACAACTTGAAAACTCTATTTTTGAATAATCGATCATCGATTTTTTCTGATATAGATCCAAGAAAGTTGTTGGTTCTGAAGCTTCTTCGTTTGTTTCAGTTTCCTCTTCTTGTGTAATGTTTTTGCCAGAATAGCCAGCAACTTCTTTAGTTTCATGTATTGCATAACAGTTTTCTGTTTTATGCGTGTTTTGATTTTCGTCTATTTTGATTCGAGAAAGAGCATCGGCATTTCTATTAAAACTACCAGGTTTGTATATAATTTGATAGTCGTATTCCTCTAATTTGAGGCGCCATCTTGCCGGACGACTTCCGGGGTCTTTAATTAAGAAAAGCCATGTCAAAGGACGGTGATCCGTTACTAGTGTGAACTTTTTCCCAAAGAGGTAAGGGCGGAAATGTTTTACAGCCCATACTATCGAAAGTAGTTCTCGCTCTATGGTCGAATATTTGGTTTCACTTTTACAAAGTGTTCTTGAAGCGTAAGCTATCGGTAAGTTTCGTCCAACTGGACCTTGAGATAGTACCTACCGCTCCAATAGCGTACGAACTGGCATCTGTTGTAAGTAGAAACGGTTCGTCAAATTTAGGGTAGATAAGAATAGGGCTCGATATCAGAGCGCTTTTCAGTTTTTGAAATGATTCTACACATTCTTGGTCAAAATTAAAAGGAACATCTTTTTGTAATAATTTAGTTGGTGGTTTAGAAATTTTGGCAAAGTTAGGTATAAATCTTCTATAATATCCAGCAAGTCCCAAAAAGGATTTAATACCTTTTTGGTTTGTTGGTTGGGGAGAGTTTTCTATACAGCTTATTTTTTCTGGATTAGGTTTGACTCCGTCTTCTGTTATGATATGACCTGAGTAGGCCACTTCCTTCCTTAAAAACTCGCATTTATCTGGCTGTATCTTTAGGTTGGCTTTTCTTAACCTTTCAAAAACTTCTGTCAGTCGTAGAATATGTTCAGTAATGGTGGATGAATAGATGATAATATTGAAACACTTATGGGGACTTTAACACAATTTTTATTTACAAAATTGTTAAGATACACAGAACTCTGCTGGATAACGTCTAAACAGCTTGACAATACAATACACTATTTGAACTTGAACTGACGTTAACTGCCCATACATCCCCTTACATACAACATTATTTAATCTAGTCAGTGTGTTTAGAATTTTCTAGAAACATTATTTAATCTATTCAGTGTGTTTAGAAGTTTTTAGAATAACCGAAAAACAATCTTTCAAATTAAGGTCCTTTCCGTTACGGTTATCCCGTTACACTGTCCCCTACTTAGATTCATTCCTCCTGGAATGTTATTTCCTACACCGGAATCTCGCACACTCCATGTGCCAGCCAAACCATCTTTTTGGAGCTGCTGCGCATCTCCACTGTGGTTTCCTTGGTAAGGCACCAAACGATCATGATGGACCACGACGGGTTTCCCTCTGGGAATTTTCACGATCCGATAAATGACATCGTTAATCTTTTTCTTGATGATGTATGGGCGTTCCCAGTTTTTCTGTAATTTGGGAGAAACACCTCGACGCCGTCGGGGGTTATAGAGCCAGACTAAATCTCCAACTTGGTAATTTTTTTCCATTGTCCGTGTGTCATAGTACCTCGTCATCCGATCACTAGATAATTGACGTTTTCCACGCACCAGGTTGTGTATATTCTCCATTCGATTCTGAAGATCGACTACATATTGTTCATGGGCCACTTCTTCACCAGGTTTACAACCAAACACCAAGTCACATGGTAGCCTCATTTCTCTACCGAACAGGACCTTCGCAGGCGTTTGGCCAGTTGATTCGTTAATGGCCGATCGAATTGCCATTAGAAATAGTGGAATATGTCTATCCCAATCCATCTGACATTCTGACACCACTTTTGACAGATAGTGCATAGTCCGGTTCATTCGTTCCACCATTCCATTAGACTGAGGGTGCATCGCTGTGGTTCTCGTTTTGTGGATGCCTAATCTTTGGCAAACTTCTTGAAACAGCTTGCTCTTAAAATTTCTCCCTTGGTCTGAATGTAATTCTAGTGGTACCCCAAATCGGCTTACGAATTCTTCAACTAATATATCTGCTAAAGTGGTGGCTTCCTGATTGAGAACTGCATAGGCTTCAACCCATTTAGTGAAGTAGTCCATGACAACAAAGATGTACTTGTTTCCTACATCGCTCTGTGGAAGTGGCCCCAATACATCTACTGCGATTCTTTCAAAAGGACTTCCAACCAGGTATTGCTGCATTTTCGCCTTCGGTTTTCAGTGCGGACCGTTACTGGCAGCACATGTAGTGCATTTACGACATCAATCTTTAACATCATTAGTGCAATTTACCCAGTAAAATCTATCTCGGATCTTTTGCAGCGTTTTCGTGATACCCAGATGTTCTTCAGAACTATCATTATGCATCTGTTTTAAAATTTCTGGTACAGGATTTCTTGGGACCACTATTTGTTTTCTTGTTTCTGTGCCCTCGGAATTTTCTACAAGTCTTTTAACGAGCCCACCGTCCAAAATTAAAGAGTTCCATTGGGACCAGTATGCTTTTAAAGCAGGATAGGATGAGGATATCTTTCTCCACGACGGACGACGGTCCATTCTCTTTTATTCTCGAATCTTTTTCAGAACGGGATCGTTTTCTTGTTGCTCCTCCAGCATAGAGCTCTCGTCTTCTGGCACAACCTTAACTAAGGCAAGTTTTTCCTCGTTCTGCTCCACTCGGGTACAATGGGGGCAAGTATTTCTTAGGTGGCCTAGTTCTCCGCAGTTCCAGCACCTCACTGAGCGCCTTCTTTTTGAAGAAAACTTCATTAACCTCTCCACTACCGCTTGGACATCGCTGACGGCATAAACGGCATGGTCGAAGTTACCAGTGTCTTCCATTAGTCGAGCAGCTGCAGGTGAGGCCTCCGTCGCTGTATCGAACTCCAAGGCAATGGTCAAGGCGTTTACAAGAGATCTCGGCCTCGCCAACCGTACAGCCCGTTGCAGCTCGGCGTCTCGAAGACCATCGGTACAGGTTTGGATCGCCAGGCACTCCAGAAAATCTTCCGCTGCATTTGGATACGCAAACCGTACCATTTTTTCCACTTCAGCTTTGAACTCCTGGATAGTTTCTGCATTTTTCTGCTTCCGGCTTTTCAACTGCACTCTGTATACCGGTTCTAGATGACTTTGACTTTGACCATATTTTGTTTATCAAATGTGGCATATATTATTTTATCCACTCTACCTCATATTATGTATCAATTTTTAGTTCGTGAAAACTGTCATTATAGACAGCAGTGCGTAAAGGATTGAAAGTGTGCGTGAAGTAACAATGTATTTTAAATGGGATTTACTTTTTCGCACTGTTTTTGACACACCTTCATATAATCAAATATCCTTAGCATTCGCGTTGTCATGGTGTTGCTATGAGAGTATTACATTTCAATCAAAGTTATTCTGACAGTTTTGTAGTTTAAATTTTCAAATTTGAATTTGTAATTATTTTTTATTTGTTTATCGTAGATAAAATATTGTATGAAACTGTGCGTGAAGTGCTTTTTGCGCACTTACGCGATATATAGCACTCGCTTCGCTCGTGCTCTAGACATCGCGTGCGTGCGCAAAAAGCATACGTCACGAACTGTTTCATAAATAACTATTTTGTGCATCACCTTTAATGAAAGTTTGAAATATATGTTTAATGTTTATTCATTTCTTTTTTAAGCGATTTTAGTCTTTTTTAAAGTGAGTTTAATTACCACCCAATAATAATACTGTTTATCAAGTCCCATATTAAATTAATTCTTGTTTACTTAGTTTAAAAAACATTCAAAATGAATTTTTTGATTGACTCTTGTGCAACAAAAATAGTAACTCGCTCTTATGAGTATTCACCAAGTTTTACACGTTTTTTTTTTACTTCCTAACGTTTTAAAACTTACAAAAATAACTAATCATATTGGAAAACTAATGAAACGAATTTGAACATTTCATACCTACTCTATTTTAATTTAATTGTACACTTCGTAAAAAACTATTATTATTCAGAATAAATAAACTGCAATTGAAATAGAACTATTAAAATTGTAGGTGATTTACTTTGTGGATGTTCTATAGACTGTAAAGAAAAAGGTCTACATCTGGCCCTTCTATTTTCGACGCGCGATTTACTTGGTAGTTTTTCGTATTAGACCCTTGTTTTTATCCTTTCTTTGGCTATTTATTAGAAAAAAAAACGAGCGAAGCTACGGATTGGGCGGTTTATGGATTGTTTTAGGGTCAACTTGAGAGATCCGGCTCGTAGAGATATTAAATTGTATATATCATAACTCGGCCCGATATTAAAGTGTCAGAATTCGGATGGTTAGGTGACCGGAAGGGGTTCGGGGTGAATCAGCATGGACGTAGCTTGTCGATTAACAAATATTTATGGAAGAAAAAACAGCGCAACGCTGATAATCCCATGGATAATCTTTCGGAAAATGTTTCGAATAAACTGCTTTTATTAAAAAATAAATGGGGATGTGTACATCATTGTAAATAAGTTATGAACGAGACTGGAATAGTTATTATCCTAACAAGTGCAAGAAAGTTAATTTTCGCAAGAGTTAGGATCAATATTTTTTCTACAAGCAAAATCACCTCGAAAATTATTTAGATATTTGAAAAGATGCGATTGTGACAATTAAATCTTTCATAGTGTCAATTAATACACGACTGTAGCTATAGCAACCCTACTTAAACAGGTGAGTTTGTTGTTGCTTTGAGTAAGGTTTACAGGGGTGATTTAATAAATTATGATTTTTTTAAAAACAAACATTTTAAAAATCCCTATTTTCATGTCAAATAATCTTAATTTTTTTTACTATTTGTATGTAGTCCAACAAGATAAAGGTAATAATACAATAATTTGTCAAAAAGGTTATCGGAAAACATATTCAATTAATTAAAAAAAATGCGTGCGGAGAAAAGAGATGTTTTCTGAATTAAATTGCGTGCGGGAAAGTGTTGTTTTACACATGCTTGTAAAAAAAAGATTTTTGTATAAATTTTCAAAATTTACGCTATAGGCTATAAAAAAATACATTACTGCTATATTTTATCTGTATAGAGAGCATTTTAATAAAAAATTAAATAATAGTCACACTAGAGTGGTTTTACTAATTTATTCTACGAAATAACAATAACAAAAAAGTAAACAAGCGAACAAGCATTGTTCAATTAGTTCTCGACAATACGACATACATAAATCAAAACTGCCCTTGTTATATATACATATATATATATATATATATATATATATATATATATATATATATATATATATATATATATATATTATAACATATAAGAAAATGTAAATGTATATTATTAATTGTTTATAATTTTGTGTTGTTTATCTGATTATATGTTATATTTAAAATGATGTAAATTTAAAATAATTATATTTAACTTTAAAATTTGATGTGAATTGAATTATTGTTTATAAATTTTTTTATCAACGACTCTATCTCAGGGCAGAATCCAATGTTTTATTTTATTAATTTGATATTGTCTTGAAATTATATGCATAATAACTATTATGTACCAAATGATACCTATGGATGTTTAAATTAAAAAGAAGAAGATCTGTAACCTATCTTCTCGTCAATGTGAGATTCTATGATTACTAATTATGTGAGTAAAATGATATGAAAAGATTAATAAATGGTGGTATTATACATATCAAACAATTCTTAAAACTAATAAAATATGTGAATAGAGTAAAAGTGAAAATGAGGAAATTAATTGTTCATCCAATTATATATAGAAAACACAAGAAAGTTCTTTATTAAGGTGAATAGTGCAATATTGATACCGTGACTCCAGGATCTATAAATTCTCTCAGCTAGTCTGCTACAGGATTATCAAAAGAAACCATAAACTCGTTCAAGAAAAAGGTCTTCTAACTGCTTAATGAACTCTGCAACGCTGGTATGTACTTATTCCTTCTTTCTATTTAACATGTACTTGGAAATTCAAGATTACATTCATAGCACCATTTGCTATCACGTTCTCATCTTCTGATTTCTTTTATTTATATAAAAATTAACTTTCTGCTTACCAATATACTTTAGTTTTCTTCTTACAGACGTTTATAATAATATTCAATTACTCAAGACTGATTTATATTGAAATTTTTTAATAAAAATCGTACAAAATTACCAGAGCAAATTTAACACGTCTTTCCTCTTTCTGAACAAAAAACAAGAGAGAGTCGTTTAAAATCAACAACTTCCAAAAAAAAAAACAAAAAACAACTATCCTAACAATTCTTATTAGTATCTATCTCATGCCTACTTGATAATAACTTAATTTATGACATCCGTGCACTTGATTAATTTCTATTTACAATTTATCTTATACCTAGGATTCTTATACAAATTTATGTTTTTTATTTATTACTATTAATATTAAAACTTTTCATTTCATTCTTTTAATAAATTTTTTCATTTAAAATTTAAACCATAATAATAGCTTTTAAATACTCATATGCATTAGTTAATACAGCATATAATTCTACATTTAATTTATATTTGAAATTATTCTTTGCATAAAAAAAAATATTATTTCTAGCATACTTTCTCAGACAAATTTCTTGTTTTATAGAAAGAAAATTACATGATTCCTTTTATTTATAATTATGAATATATCATGGTACTCCTTATATTTTATTTTTAAATTTATGTTTCCTTTTTTAGGAACGAAGAAAAAATTAAAACAACACTAAAACTAAGGAACTTGAAGAAAATTAATACTATTTATATACAACCTAAACTTTGTATTCTGCCCAGGATCAAGAATATTCCTTTTTTTTAATGAATTTATTAATAACTTAATTTGATCTGTTCTTTAATTTATAACATATAATAGGATAATATCACAATATATATATATATATTTATATATATATATATATATATATATGTTATGATGTAGTGTTTCACGGATGGTAGAATGAACAGTAGTGGTGTTCCGGGTTTCAATCCGTTGGTTGTTTGTGTCTTCACGACGTTTCGCCAACATCTCAGCTGGCATTTTCAAGTGATGCTTCCTTTGCGGCTGCTCAACTTGGAATGAGCTGCGTGGTCCTGTGTTGCTGCTTTTATACGCGTCGGCGGCGGCGCAGGTTATATCGCTGTTCTGTGATTGGTGGGCGGTGCGGTTCAGGTGTTGACGTTTCCTCCACCCGAGGTCGTTGACCGCGCCGATTATTTCCTGACTGTATTTGGGCCTGGATGGGTACGGCTGTCCTTGTTGCGTTTGTGTTTCTTATTGGTTCTGCCCGTGTCTGAGTATTCTCCAAGGATTTTTGTTCTTCTTGGGTAATTGGATTGGATTGTCTTTTGAGGAGACTTTTCCAAGTGTTGGAGATGTTTTGTGCATCGTCTCTTTTGTTGAGGCTGTTGGTTCTCTCTATTTCGAGGGCTTCTCTAACTATGCGGGTTCTGTAGTGTTTGATAGGTGCAATCTGTTTTGTTTCTGGGAAGTTTATTGTGTGGCCCGTTTCCTGGTGGTGTTGAAAAATGGCTGATGTCGTTTGCTTATTTCTGATGTTGTTCTGGTGTTCCTGTACTCTGGCTGAGATTCTTCTATTTGTTTGTCCGATGTATTCTTTGTCGCAGTTACTGCACGGGATGCTGTATACGCCTTGGTTTTCTAAAGGTATTTTGTCTTTTGGATTGCCTATTATTTTGTGTAAGGTAGTCTGCGGCTTGTAGATTGTGGAAATGTCATGCCTTCTTAGAATCCTTCCAATCACGTCTGTTACACCTTTTATATATGGCAGTTTAGTTTTTGGTTTGGACATGTCGTATTCTTCCTTATTTGTTGTTGGTCTCGTGGCTTGTTTTTGTGCTTTTTTGATTGTGTGTTCATGGTATCCGTTTTGTCTTAGGGCGGTTGTGATGTTATGAAGTTCTTCTTGTCGGTTCGTTGTTTTTGTTAGGCGTATAGATCTGGATATCAGTGTACTGGCTACCGATTGCAATTGGGAAGGGTGATGATGAGATCTAGCATTCAGATATCTATTAGTGTGTGTAGGTTTCCTGTATACCGTGTAATCAATTGTGAGGTCATTGTTTCTTGTAATAAGTAGGTCAAGAAAAGGCAATTGGCCATTCTCTTCAACTTCTAACGTGAACTGTATTCGGTGGTGGATGTTGTTTAGTTCATCAAGGAAATTGTCAAGATTGGGTCTTCCATGAGGCCATATGATAAAGATGTCGTCCACGTAGCGTTTCCAAAAAGTCGGCTTCATTTTAGCTTTACTTAGTGCATTGGTTTCGAAATACTTCATGTAGAGATTGGCAATTACTGGTGATAGTGAGGATCCCATGGGGGCGCCTTCTGTTTGTCTATACAAGTTGTTCTCATACGAGAAATACGTATTCTTCAGACAGTGTCTTGCAAGTTCGATAATGTGTCTTGGGAAATCTTCATTTGTAGCTATTTGGTCTAGAGCCTCGTCAATTGGTACGCTTGGGTAAAGTGACTTTATATCTAGGCTAGCTAGGAGGTCATCTTTGTGCAGTTTAAGGTTTTTAATTATATTTGTCAGGTGTTCTGAGTTCTTGACGTAGGAATCTGCTTCTTCGCTGGTTGGCTGCATGATCTCTGCAAGATATTTCTCGAGTTGTTGAGTTGGTGAGTCTATAGCGCTAACGATTGGTCTTAATGGCACTCCCTCCTTGTGAATTTTTGGCAACCCGTATAGTTTAGGGCATCTGCTAGCTTTTTCCCGAGGAATTATGCGAGCCTCGATTTCTGCCCCAAGCTTGGCGGCTTTGATTTTATCTTTTGTTGTCTTCTCAAGGTATGTTGTTGGGTCTCTTGTGACTTTTTTATATGTGTCGTCTTGGAGTATGTCTGCCATTTTTGTTCTATATTCTTCCGTATTCATCACCACTGTGACATTTCCCTTGTCTGCTTTCAATATAGTGATGTCTTTGTTTGCCTTTAGATTGTTGAGGGCTCTCATTTCGGACGGTTTTATGTTTGGTTTTGGTGGTTTGCTGGTCCTGAGAATACGTGCTACGTCTTGACGTATTATTTCAGCCTCATCGTCCGGCTTTTGGTCTAGGGCTGCTTCGATGTTCGCGATTATGTCCTCTGTTGGAATCGTCTTCGGTGTCACTGCAAAGTTAAAACCCTTGCTAAGGATGTGTTTCTCTTCCTCTGAGAGTTGGTAGTCAGAGAGGTTTTTAACCACTTTATTGATATCGAGTGGCTCTACTTTTGGTTCGGTTTTCCTCAGAAGTCGGGCAAATTTATTTTTCTGTTTGTCGGTTCTGTTCTTGAAGTCTGTTTCCGTCCTCCAGGTTGATAACTCATCTACTTTTTGCCAGAGTAACGGGTGAATTTCTTTGCTCAGTTGCAGATGTAGATCGTAGGCTGCTTTTTCTGTTTGGGCAACTTGTCTCCGTTTTTCTCGAATTTGTTCTCTTAGAAGCGATTTGCTCGTGTTTCTTAGGATATTTTCTGCTCTTTTTGTCCTTAAATGGTAAGTCAATTTGGTACACGTAGGCAGAACGTTGTTGTCGCGACATCTTATTAGAAATGTTATGTCGCAACATAATGTTGTGATTTTGGACCTTAGTGTTTCGAAGCGTTTTGTTGTTCTGAAGGTCTCCTCCCCGTAGAGGTGTACTATGTTATGATGTAGTGTTTCACGGATGGTAGAATGAACAGTAGTGGTGTTCCGGGTTTCAATCCGTTGGTTGTTTGTGTCTTCACGACGTTTCGCCAACATCTCAGCTGGCATTTTCAAGTGATGCTTCCTTTGCGGCTGCTCAACTTGGAATGAGCTGCGTGGTCCTGTGTTGCTGCTTTTATACGCGTCGGCGGCGGCGCAGGTTATATCGCTGTTCTGTGATTGGTGGGCGGTGCGGTGCAGGTGTTGACGTTTCCTCCACCCGAGGTCGTTGACCGCGCCGATTATTTCCTGACTGTATTTGGGCCTGGATGGGTACGGCTGTCCTTGTTGCGTTTGTGTTTCTTATTGGTTCTGCCCGTGTCTGAGTATTCTCCAAGGATTTTTGTTCTTCTTGGGTAATTGGATTGGATTGTCTTTTGAGGAGACTTTTCCAAGTGTTGGAGATGTTTTGTGCATCGTCTCTTTTGTTGAGGCTGTTGGTTCTCTCTATTTCGAGGGCTTCTCTAACTATGCGGGTTCTGTAGTGTTTGATAGGTGCAATCTGTTTTGTTTCTGGGAAGTTTATTGTGTGGCCCGTTTCCTGGTGGTGTTGAAAAAGGGCTGATGTCGTTTGCTTATTTCTGATGTTGTTCTGGTGTTCCTGTACTCTGGCTGAGATTCTTCTATTTGTTTGTCCGATGTATTCTTTGTCGCAGTTACTGCACGGGATGCTGTATACGCCTTGGTTTTCTAAAGGTATTTTGTCTTTTGGATTGCCTATTATTTTGTGTAAGGTAGTCTGCGGCTTGTAGATTGTGGAAATGTCATGCCTTCTTAGAATCCTTCCAATCACGTCTGTTACACCTTTTATATATGGCAGTTTAGTTTTTGGTTTGGACATGTCGTATTCTTCCTTATTTGTTGTTGGTCTCGTGGCTTGTTTTTGTGCTTTTTTGATTGTGTGTTCATGGTATCCGTTTTGTCTTAGGGCGGTTGTGATGTTATGAAGTTCTTCTTGTCGGTTCGTTGTTTTTGTTAGGCGTATAGATCTGGATATCAGTGTACTGGCTACCGATTGCAATTGGGAAGGGTGATGATGAGATCTAGCATTCAGATATCTATTAGTGTGTGTAGGTTTCCTGTATACCGTGTAATCAATTGTGAGGTCATTGTTTCTTGTAATAAGTAGGTCAAGAAAAGGCAATTGGCCATTCTCTTCAACTTCTAACGTGAACTGTATTCGGTGGTGGATGTTGTTTAGTTCATCAAGGAAATTGTCAAGATTGGGTCTTCCATGAGGCCATATGATAAAGATGTCGTCCACGTAGCGTTTCCAAAAAGTCGGCTTCATTTTAGCTTTACTTAGTGCATTGGTTTCGAAATACTTCATGTAGAGATTGGCAATTACTGGTGATAGTGAGGATCCCATGGGGGCGCCTTCTGTTTGTCTATACAAGTTGTTCTCATACGAGAAATACGTATTCTTCAGACAGGGTCTTGCAAGTTCGATAATGTGTCTTGGGAAATCTTCATTTGTAGCTATTTGGTCTAGAGCCTCGTCAATTGGTACGCTTGGGTAAAGTGACTTTATATCTAGGCTAGCTAGGAGGTCATCTTTGTGCAGTTTAAGGTTTTTAATTATATTTGTCAGGTGTTCTGAGTTCTTGACGTAGGAATCTGCTTCTTCGCTGGTTGGCCAGAGATCATGCAGCCAACCAGCGAAGAAGCAGATTCCTACGTCAAGAACTCAGAACACCTGACAAATATAATTAAAAACCTTAAACTGCACAAAGATGACCTCCTAGCTAGCCTAGATATAAAGTCACTTTACCCAAGCGTACCAATTGACGAGGCTCTAGACCAAATAGCTACAAATGAAGATTTCCCAAGACACATTATCGAACTTGCAAGACCCTGTCTGAAGAATACGTATTTCTCGTATGAGAACAACTTGTATAGAGAAACAGAAGGCGCCCCCATGGGATCCTCACTATCACCAGTAATTGCCAATCTCTACATGAAGTATTTCGAAACCAATGCACTAAGTAAAGCTAAAATGAAGCCGACTTTTTGGAAACGCTACGTGGACGACATCTTTATCATATGGCCTCATGGAAGACCCAATCTTGACAATTTCCTTGATGAACTAAACAACATCCACCACCGAATACAGTTCACGTTAGAAGTTGAAGAGAATGGCCAATTGCCTTTTCTTGACCTACTTATTACAAGAAACAATGACCTCACAATTGATTACACGGTATACAGGAAACCTACACACACTAATAGATATCTGAATGCTAGATCTCATCATCACCCTTCCCAATTGCAATCGGTAGCCAGTACACTGATATCCAGATCTATACGCCTAACAAAAACAACGAACCGACAAGAAGAACTTCATAACATCACAACCGCCCTAAGACAAAACGGATACCATGAACACACAATCAAAAAAGCACAAAAACAAGCCACGAGACCAACAACAAATAAGGAAGAATACGACATGTCCAAACCAAAAACTAAACTGCCATATATAAAAGGTGTAACAGACGTGATTGGAAGGATTCTAAGAAGGCATGACATTTCCACAATCTACAAGCCGCAGACTACCTTACACAAAATAATAGGCAATCCAAAAGACAAAATACCTTTAGAAAACCAAGGCGTATACAGCATCCCGTGCAGTAACTGCGACAAAGAATACATCGGACAAACAAATAGAAGAATCTCAGCCAGAGTACAGGAACACCAGAACAACATCAGAAATAAGCAAACGACATCAGCCCTTTTTCAACACCACCAGGAAACGGGCCACACAATAAACTTCCCAGAAACAAAACAGATTGCACCTATCAAACACTACAGAACCCGCATAGTTAGAGAAGCCCTCGAAATAGAGAGAACCAACAGCCTCAACAAAAGAGACGATGCACAAAACATCTCCAACACTTGGAAAAGTCTCCTCAAAAGACAATCCAATCCAATTACCCAAGAAGAACAAAAATCCTTGGAGAATACTCAGACACGGGCAGAACCAATAAGAAACACAAACGCAACAAGGACAGCCGTACCCATCCAGGCCCAAATACAGTCAGGAAATAATCGGCGCGGTCAACGACCTCGGGTGGAGGAAACGTCAACACCTGAACCGCACCGCCCACCAATCACAGAACAGCGATATAACCTGCGCCGCCGCCGACGCGTATAAAAGCAGCAACACAGGACCACGCAGCTCATTCCAAGTTGAGCAGCCGCAAAGGAAGCATCACTTGAAAATGCCAGCTGAGATGTTGGCGAAACGTCGTGAAGACACAAACAACCAACGGATTGAAACCCGGAACACCACTACTGTTCATTCTACCATCCGTGAAACACTACATCATAACATAGTACACCTCTACGGGGAGGAGACCTTCAGAACAACAAAACGCTTCGAAACACTAAGGTCCAAAATCACAACATTATGTTGCGACATAACATTTCTAATAAGATGTCGCGACAACAACGTTCTGCCTACGTGTACCAAATTGACTTACCATTTAAGGACAAAAAGAGCAGAAAATATCCTAAGAAACACGAGCAAATCGCTTCTAAGAGAACAAATTCGAGAAAAACGGAGACAAGTTGCCCAAACAGAAAAAGCAGCCTACGATCTACATCTGCAACTGAGCAAAGAAATTCACCCGTTACTCTGGCAAAAAGTAGATGAGTTATCAACCTGGAGGACGGAAACAGACTTCAAGAACAGAACCGACAAACAGAAAAATAAATTTGCCCGACTTCTGAGGAAAACCGAACCAAAAGTAGAGCCACTCGATATCAATAAAGTGGTTAAAAACCTCTCTGACTACCAACTCTCAGAGGAAGAGAAACACATCCTTAGCAAGGGTTTTAACTTTGCAGTGACACCGAAGACGATTCCAACAGAGGACATAATCGCGAACATCGAAGCAGCCCTAGACCAAAAGCCGGACGATGAGGCTGAAATAATACGTCAAGACGTAGCACGTATTCTCAGGACCAGCAAACCACCAAAACCAAACATAAAACCGTCCGAAATGAGAGCCCTCAACAATCTAAAGGCAAACAAAGACATCACTATATTGAAAGCAGACAAGGGAAATGTCACAGTGGTGATGAATACGGAAGAATATAGAACAAAAATGGCAGACATACTCCAAGACGACACATATAAAAAAGTCACAAGAGACCCAACAACATACCTTGAGAAGACAACAAAAGATAAAATCAAAGCCGCCAAGCTTGGGGCAGAAATCGAGGCTCGCATAATTCCTCGGGAAAAAGCTAGCAGATGCCCTAAACTATACGGGTTGCCAAAAATTCACAAGGAGGGAGTGCCATTAAGACCAATCGTTAGCGCTATAGACTCACCAACTCAACAACTCGAGAAATATCTTGCAGAGATCATGCAGCCAACCAGCGAAGAAGCAGATTCCTACGTCAAGAACTCAGAACACCTGACAAATATAATTAAAAACCTTAAACTGCACAAAGATGACCTCCTAGCTAGCCTAGATATAAAGTCACTTTACCCAAGCGTACCAATTGACGAGGCTCTAGACCAAATAGCTACAAATGAAGATTTCCCAAGACACATTATCGAACTTGCAAGACACTGTCTGAAGAATACGTATTTCTCGTATGAGAACAACTTGTATAGACAAACAGAAGGCGCCCCCATGGGATCCTCACTATCACCAGTAATTGCCAATCTCTACATGAAGTATTTCGAAACCAATGCACTAAGTAAAGCTAAAATGAAGCCGACTTTTTGGAAACGCTACGTGGACGACATCTTTATCATATGGCCTCATGGAAGACCCAATCTTGACAATTTCCTTGATGAACTAAACAACATCCACCACCGAATACAGTTCACGTTAGAAGTTGAAGAGAATGGCCAATTGCCTTTTCTTGACCTACTTATTACAAGAAACAATGACCTCACAATTGATTACACGGTATACAGGAAACCTACACACACTAATAGATATCTGAATGCTAGATCTCATCATCACCCTTCCCAATTGCAATCGGTAGCCAGTACACTGATATCCAGATCTATACGCCTAACAAAAACAACGAACCGGCAAGAAGAACTTCATAACATCACAACCGCCCTAAGACAAAACGGATACCATGAACACACAATCAAAAAAGCACAAAAACAAGCCACGAGACCAACAACAAATAAGGAAGAATACGACATGTCCAAACCAAAAACTAAACTGCCATATATAAAAGGTGTAACAGACGTGATTGGAAGGATTCTAAGAAGGCATGACATTTCCACAATCTACAAGCCGCAGACTACCTTACACAAAATAATAGGCAATCCAAAAGACAAAATACCTTTAGAAAACCAAGGCGTATACAGCATCCCGTGCAGTAACTGCGACAAAGAATACATCGGACAAACAAATAGAAGAATCTCAGCCAGAGTACAGGAACACCAGAACAACATCAGAAATAAGCAAACGACATCAGCCCTTTTTCAACACCACCAGGAAACGGGCCACACAATAAACTTCCCAGAAACAAAACAGATTGCACCTATCAAACACTACAGAACCCGCATAGTTAGAGAAGCCCTCGAAATAGAGAGAACCAACAGCCTCAACAAAAGAGACGATGCACAAAACATCTCCAACACTTGGAAAAGTCTCCTCAAAAGACAATCCAATCCAATTACCCAAGAAGAACAAAAATCCTTGGAGAATACTCAGACACGGGCAGAACCAATAAGAAACACAAACGCAACAAGGACAGCCGTACCCATCCAGGCCCAAATACAGTCAGGAAATAATCGGCGCGGTCAACGACCTCGGGTGGAGGAAACGTCAACACCTGAACCGCACCGCCCACCAATCACAGAACAGCGATATAACCTGCGCCGCCGCCGACGCGTATAAAAGCAGCAACACAGGACCACGCAGCTCATTCCAAGTTGAGCAGCCGCAAAGGAAGCATCACTTGAAAATGCCAGCTGAGATGTTGGCGAAACGTCGTGAAGACACAAACAACCAACGGATTGAAACCCGGAACACCACTACTGTTCATATATATATATATATATATATATATATATATAGACAGTAGTATTTGCTGGTTCACTATTTAGGATAGGAATAAGTGGGTTAGCAGCAATGAAACGATAGATTAAGGAAACTCTTTTATCATGCCAAGCTTTCGGCCACGATTGCAGCCATCTTCAGGGATCTACAAAAATGTAATTAAGTACAACTTATAAAGAAAATATGTATAAATTCTTTACCGATAGTTGAGATTGTATCTTTATATGTTATAAAAGGAATAAAACTATGGTGGTGAGTCTTGCTCAAAAGTCAAACTTTTATGGTCAAAAATTGTTATAATAATTATTATCTAGGTACACAGACCAACAATTCACAATGGAATTAAGTATTATCCAAACGCCAAATTCTATGGTAAACTTATTATAGATCTTCCTATCAAGGTACACAGACCAAGATTTCACAACGAATTTAAGTAGTTTTATAACTATAATGTAACAAAATCCAAAAAACCGCAAAGTTTTCACAAAAGTTATGTGGTATATGGTACCTTCACAATATTTAGGCAGGTAATATCAACAAATTTCCTTAATACAGAGAAATATAAGTATTTCTTGATCACAGTTCTTACACTAAAGCACAATTACAAAATTACGTGACAAAATCTTAATTTTGAACACGTGTAGATATTAATTATAGATTAACACAATAAGAAATGTCAAATAACATGACAGCGACCTTGATAAGAAACGACTTCACAAAACACGTATTTGAAATAATTAAAATTAATTACAGATATGAATTACAATATGCAACAATCTACACTTTACCAAATTTTGTTTAACAAAAAAAAATTTTTAATTGGTTTATTTTTAAATATAGTGTTGAGTTTCTTACAAAAATTTTTTTAATGAAAAATTATATTATCTAATGTCCTGTAGAACAATAGGCAATGACAAAAGACATGAAACAAACAATAAATACCTATAATACAAAGAAACGCATCTTAATATCCCATTGACATTTAGGTTATCTTTCAAAGGATGTAAACAAAAATCACAAAATACACACTGCTATGAAATTGAATAGAAAACAAAATTAAAAAAGGGTAAGTATCAAGAATCCATCGCAAGCAGGTAAGCATATATCTCACTTAAACTTTGAATATCCGATCTATTATTCATACATAGTTTACCGATCTTAGTAGCTTAGGAGCCATTTCTAGGAAAGTACGCTTGAATGTGTTTCGTTCTCTATCCAAAACTTTAACACTATTATAGTCTGCTGTATGGTTGGAAGCGGCTATGTGTTTCCCTAAAGCTGTTCTATTAGGGTATAAGCGAACATCACTCTTATGAGACACTAATCTATCTTTCAGTTTTCTTGATGTTTGTCCAACATATATTTTGTTACACATTCCACAAGGTATTGCATAAACTACACTGGATTCAGAAAGTAAGTGTGTTTTATCTTTTAGGTTAGAAAAGACATTATTAATAGTGTATGCTAATCTATTAGCTATTCTTAGTCCTGGTATGTTCATGAACAATTTAGTCAACTTTGGTGTGACTGACTTAATGTATGGGAGACTCGCATAACGTGTGGTAGTCTGTACTTCAGGAAGAATCCGTTGACTAGTACAAAGAGATCTTGAAGGTGTGTTAAAACGCAAGTGGTGTACCAACTTCTTTGGATATGCATTGTCAATGAAGACTGTAGCTAAGGTATGTAAATTAGATTTTTGGTAAGTTATGTCACTAACGTTTAACACTCTTTCCTTCATTTGTTTCAGAAGATTGATTTTCATTGATTGTTTGTGGTTCGACCAGTAGTTTAAGTATCTTCCAGAGCTTATCGGTTTTGTATACCAATATTACCAATCAATCGTAATTACGTTATGGTCTCTGATGAATTTGGTGTCTAGAAAAGGTACTGAATTGTTAGAATCTTCTTTTTCTACTGTAAACTGAATGTGATTATCAAAACTATGGAGGGTAGAGGTAAGGAGAACTGTCTCCGTGTATTAAATGTGTCCGTCAAAATGTGGTAAATAAGGGTGGCGCTACGATCGTAGTAGGGTAAATTTTAAAAAAAGCGCCATAATTTCTTAGAGTAGGATAGATAAATAAACAAGGAAAGACACATTTCCGCTTTATTATGACACCATTTTTAAAATAATCATAAGATACATAAGATAATCATAAAGTATAAAACGAATTTAAAATACACTAAACTGAATTCGCTGACCACGTTTTTTTATAGCACTTATATAATTTGTGACTTATATTATGAAATCATACGACATTTCAATCAATTTTTCAAAAACTGCTACATTCATTCTGTACCCTACATCTACTTTAGCGCCATTGTAGTGGCAAGTTTGAGAAGTGTTATGTTCCTCTAAAAAGTGGACACATTTTTAATCATTTCCCATTTAAGATCGTTCTCCTTACCTCTACCCTCCATAATCAAAACTATTAAATATGTTAAGTATATTGTCAATTTCATTTTCTGGTATTCCTAAAATGATGTCATCCACATACTTTTTAAAAAAACATGGTTTATATGGTAATTTTGGTATTATTTTGTCCAGTACATTATCCATAACATAATTTGCCAGAATCGGTGATAGCTTAGAGCCCATTGGCATTCCAAAACACTGTTGATAGTGGATTTCATTAAAGGCGGAAACATACTATCAAAACGTGACACGACGCCACGCCACCCGACGCATGTTAGTACCTCTCAATTCCATATATTTAATACAGTTAGAACTGTTAGAAGCACATAGACAACACGCTATGTGACCACACGCCGCAACATAAATATATGGACTAACATGCGTGGCGTCGTGTCACGTTTTGATAGTATGTTTCCGCCTTAAATGAAAAGGTGTTATTATTGAAAACAAATCTCGTAAGTTCCAAGAAAGTGTTGAGATTTATTGTACAGTGGTTTTTTATATTGTTCCAACTGTTCAATACAGATTTCTAAATACACATTGCTAAATAACGATTGTACATCCAAACTGATGATTACATACCTATCTGGTAGAATATAGTTATTAAAAAGTGTCTTCACATGAAAGGAATCTTTTATGTGATACTGATTATCGGTATTATACGCTTTAGTAAGTATGTCTGTTAAGTATTGCGTAATGTTCTCTGTTGGAGTGTTGATCGATGCTATTATTGGTCTTAATTTTATTGGATCCTTGTGATGGCACACTGTATCGAAAGCTTTCGAAAGATCCAAGAAAATGACAATTGTTGGTATTTCTTATCTAGCGATTCATATATAATGGTGGATAGCTTATAAATAGCATCTTCTGTAGATTTACCTTCTCGAAAGCCAAACTGAGATTCGGACAAAATATTAAATTTTTTTAAACATGATGTTAACCGTTTTTTCAAAAGATGTTCAAATATTTTTGAAATGTTTGAAATCAAGGACACCGGTCTATAATTTACAGGTTTGGTCTCAGGACCATTTTTATATAAGGGTTTAATAATAGCCTGTTTTAGGGAATCCGGAAAGATTCCTGCATTAAAACACTGGTTTACAATAAATGTCAGAGGAGAGGCGATCTCATATGATATTTCTTTCAAAGTTTCTGAGCGAATTTGATCATATCCGGGTGATTTTTTAAGTTTTAATTTTTTTATCACTAAGATTACCTCCTCTTCATTTGTGTTAAACAGAAACATACTGTTCGGAATATTGTCTATATTTTGAATATAGTTTATATTAGGAATTTGTCGTGATAGATTTTCGCCAAGATTAGAATAATAATCATTGAAAGTATCTACAATAATTTGTTTATCTGTAGTTAAATTTCCATCTGGGAATTCGATGGCTTTTATTTTAGTTTTTGGTTTGTTTTTGCCACAAACATCATTCACACATTCCCATAAGGCTTTCGAATTATTTTTTTGTTTGTCTATTAAATTGTTGAAATTTTTTTTTCTCAATTTTTAATTTTTTGTCAACCAAATTTCTTTGAAACCTATATTGTTCTTTTATATAAGCATTTTCTGGATATCTAAGACACATTTTGTAAAGAGAGTTTTTTTTTCATAGACTAAGTTAAGTAGTTCAGAATTCATCCAATTTTGTTTGAACCTATTTTTCTTTTTCTTTATTTTTACGATTCTTGTATTTTTTTCAATGTTGTATGTTAACTTGTTAATAAATATGTTGGTCATCTTGTGTGTATTTGTTTCTTGATAAATATCTACCGAACTTTCTTTTTTTATTTCAGATCTTAGCTGATGATAATTAATAAAAGTTTTAAAATTTGAATTATTTAATTTCAATGATTTACCACTTTTTGTTTTAAGAGAAAGTACAATTGGTGCATGATCAGTAATGTAATACCTAATAATAAAGGATTTGCAATTTGTTTCATTGACATTACCTCTAACAAAATAATGATCTAGACAGGTCTTACTCGGTATAGATCGCCCAACGAAAGTTTGGGACAGCCACGTGGCTTCTCGTTCAATGCGCAGTGCTTTTTTTACGAGCGTTACGATAACAACGACCGTTTTGAAAGCTTGTCAGTGTGGTAGCTAGAATGGTTTTGTAAACTGTATTTAGCTACGAACATGCTGAGAGAGTTTCTGAGTTGTTTTTTAAATGTATGTATTTTTTTAGTTTAAATTAGGCAGTAACAAATTTATATAAAATAAATTCTTCTTAATTATGTTGGCATCATACATTAAAAATTAATTTAAGATCTATAATATATTTTTATTTCCGTCCGCCATTGATAGAAAGACTCCGCCTACCTGCGCCGACTAACACGTGGCTGTCACAAACTTTCGTTGGGAGACCTATACCCTAGCGTATTGATTTATATAGGACACATAGTCATAGCAACTCATGATATTTTTATATTCATCAACGTTTTCACAGTTATTTTCTAATAAGTTCAAATTTATATCACCTGTTATAACATCTATATTTTGTTTTTCATATTTTTTAAAATATTGTAATGGTTCTGAATTAATTTTTTTTGACATGTACTAGGTGACCTATATATACACTTTACTAATATTGTTATATCATTTATTGTAAACTTCATAGCTGTACTTTCTCCTAATTTTATGAGATTCATAGTAACATCTAATGAGTTTTTTACAAAAGCAATAATTCCATCACATTTATTTAATTTGGACTCACTGTAAAATGTAGAGTAACTCTTCATATTATATAATGTATGATCTAATATTTAATAAAAGTGGTAGGAGGTAATAACTCAGAATTTTGGTTCCTTACGCATCGGATCTTAAACGAATTCTGGAACCCTTTTTGTTGTTTTCATCCACTATTTCCTTTCATGTTGGAGGTGTGTTTTTTCCCGAACTTGTATTTGCTATTTGTAGTTTTGGTGTTTCACTGATCTTATTTTCCTTTTCTACTACAGGGTTATTTGGAGCACTATTTCTTTCTTTCTCTTTCTTGGCGGTTTCTTCAAATTCCTCTAAAGTATAGCTAATGTCGTCTAATATAAGCCTATTTCTTCTAATATAACTCTTTTGGTAGCTTTTACTTTTTCTATAGCTTCTTGAAGATATTTCTTCAAAGATTTTATTTCTTCTCTTTGAATGAATGTTAAGTCTTCAGCAGTGAAAAAACCAGTATTTTTTAGTAGCCTAGTGTTTTCTAAAATATCCTTCTTCTTCAAATAGCTCCAATTCTAACTTTATTAGTGCATTTTGATAATTTCCCAATGTGTACAATGATTTATTTCACTTTTGATCAGCTTTACTTTCACTAGTCTACCTATTTGCTCAATAATAAAACTAGCAGTTACTTCAGAAGAAGATTTATTTAGACCAAATATTATCAAATTATTTATTTTATTTTTTCTCTCAGATAACTTTTTTTTCAATTCCTCGTTTTCCTCTTCTAATAATTTAATCCTTTTGTTCCCCTCTTCTATCGCTACCATCAACCTTGTCTCAGAAGCTTGAATCGTATTTCTTAATTATGATCTACTTTTTTTTATTTCTTCAAGAATTTTCTTTGTATCACTCATGATTCAACAATAATCTATCAAACAAGTTCAAAAATTTTACGTGTATGGACAGCAATACATAGAACCATTTATTTATTTACTAATGGTTTTTTTAACAAAAAAATCCAGTTTTACACTATCAAGTTTTGTTCTCATTAACTTAATTTCTGAATACTTTATGTATTATTTTATGTATTTCTGACAAATTTCTTAGTTTTTCAAAAAGAAATATCCTTACTTTTTTGTCTCTGTATTTGATATGTCATCTTCTTTTATGTAGTCACTATTTCCACTTTAATTTGTTTTGTTTTACCACTATTTAATGAAATTTTTTAAAGAGCGAAAACTTTAACAGCAGTTTTACTACACTTCACACCACCAAATATACTTAGTTATTTAGTAAGTAAAGTTGTGAGTACATTTCTCTACCTTCCCATTAAAAGTTTCTAATTAAAAATTTGATCTAGTAATCACTACAATTTTAAAGAAAAATATAAACTTAGAATTAAAAGATAAAGATTCAAGGACCTCTAAGGTAAGTCTTTAGATATAAGATATTTATTTTGATATTTGTTTTTATTAAAATGTGTTTGCTTATCTTCATTATTCTTATAAATTCTTTCCAACAAACCTTTTTCTCCTAACTGTTTGTAAAAAGATAAAGTGGTGTCCTTTACCGATTTCTGTTTATCGTACGTTTAGCCAATCTTTAAACATTTTCGTTTTTCAATCCTCGCTCATTAGCTCCCCTGACCCACGACTCGCTCTGTTCCTACTCCCTGTGTGAAGTTGGCAATCTGATAACCCCTTGCAAGACTTTAACATTCAGAAAAAGGTGGTTACAATGTATTTAGTATAAAGTAAATATTAACTACATACCTATAAATAGGAATTATTAAGCATATTTTCAAGTATATATAAATAATTACGCTGCCATCACGTTGCAAAAAATAATTATTTATAATTCTTAAACGCTGCTTTTCTATGTTTTTTAAGGTTGATTTTTATGTTTTGCGCCCTGGAAATTACCAGGGACCTAAAAGTGTCACTGAAGGTATTGGCAGCTCCTTAACTAAATTAGCCAAGAAAAGTAACAGTGGGTTTATACAGCAAATAAGATAAAATAAGAAATAGCATAAGGAATAAGACAAAAATTGATCCGTTTGTACATCAATTAAGAAATAAGAATCAACCAATGAAATCACGGCTTTTTATGACCATGACGTTCATGTCTACTGACAACTTCATGTTTATTGTACTTTGTGCGCCAAAACTTTTAAACTAATTTTCAATTTTCATGGTCGTTTCACATTTCACCGGGAACTCTTTTATATTTGTTTAGTAAATTATTATTTTTCTTTCTTCGCGAGAAAATATTGAAGGTTAGGAATGAAACAATTCTGTCATTTCTATCTGCAGTCTGCACATGCGTACTTCAATTTCCGAACTAAAATAAGATAAGAATGAAAAATAAGTCCATTCTTATTTAATTCCTTATTTCTTATTTTATTTCAGTACATGTATAAACGCTCTCATTGAATTACGTATGTTCTATTTTCTTATCTTATTCCTTATTTTATCTTATTCGCTGTATAAACCCACAGTAACTAGTGGTTTATTGACATTTTGTTCTGTGTGATAGCTAGTTCGAATTACTATTAAGCCGCGTTTACACCGGAGTTAACAACACGAGTTTTTAACATCTTTGTTATTAACTGATGTTAATATCAAAAGTCATTAACAAATGTTAACAACATTTTCTTTTGGCTGCTAGTTTTGTTATCAACAAAAGTTAAAAGTCTCTCCGCCATCTATCAACGCTCATGCACAGCCAGTTCTAGGTGAGACAATGGTGCGAGAGGATGACGTGGTTCTCGCTGCAGCTGCGTGCGTTGTTTTGGCTACCGCTGCTCAAAGGAGACGTAGGAGATACTGGGTGAAACCGTCACTCAGAGCAAGAACTGTGTACAGTGGGAGTGATATGCTAAATGATCTGCAAGAAGCCAAGCATAGTTTTTTAAGTTTCTGTCCTTGAAATCAGCATTGGTTGGGTCCCACAACACTGGGCGCTCGCGATACCGATCTATCAAATTGATCACTTGCTCCTGATTCCATTCACTTTCCATCATTAAAATAAATTAAACAAAACAATTCACGCCAACAATAAACAAATAACAAATCGCAGTAACTTCACTCTGTCTCCACGTGTTTCGTCTGTAGCTGTAGTTGGTACTGTGACTGAGGGCCCTGAGGGGCGACTGGCGACTGGCGCGCTCTGTCTCTGACCTCTGTGTAGCATGATGCCGGGCGAGGGGGTTGCGGGGTCTTCCGAGGAACCTGTTGATAACAAAAGTTAACGCGCTAAAAGAGGCTTTAACTTTTGTTATTAACATTTGTTGAAAACATAACACATTTCCTTTGATCTTTACCGACTCTCGATGGATAACATAAATCTTGTTAATAACAAGGAATTTTCTGTTAAAAACACGAGTTATTAACTTTTGTTAAGAGAAATTTTTTGGCGATTCAGTCAAGTTAATAACTTTTTGTTAAAAACTCGTGTTATTAACTCCGGTGTAAACGCGGCTTTAGTCCACCGCGCATAACACTTTTTTTAAAATGATTAATACATACTTGAAACTTTGTGTATAGCTTCCTATTGACGAGTCCGACAAAGTTTGAAATTATCTAAATTTAAAACTGCTGCTTTTTCGAGCTAGAAATTTTGAAAAACATGGATTTCCCGAGTAGTGGTTTTTTTAAATATATATGCTTCATTTTAACACAATTGGTTGTCAATTTGATAAAAAATATAAAAAAAAAATTGTTCGACAAAAATTCTGCTGCGATGGGCTTGTCCGACACCTCGAACATGCGGAATTTACGAGGTTACGTTTTTTAATAAATAATATATAATTAATTTTTACACAATTTGTTTATAATTAAGTATTAAATCAAATGCTCACATTGTCTGACAAATTTATTGCTGCGTTTTTGCTGTCCGACAGTAAATATTACGTTTTGACGAGATTATGTTTTGCGATTAATACATGTCGGACAAAGAGACCATGTGATAAATTACCTGTAATATTAACATAAATTGTTATTGACCGACAAAAATAGTGATTCTTAAAGCAAGTCCGACAAAAATAAAGTAAAAAAAATTAAAAATAATTTCATGATTCGAGTATTCCACCAGTTGACTGTAACATTCGCAAAATGCGATTAATGCTGTAATATACAATATTAGTAGTTCTTTAAAAGTAACATGAATAGTATGTTTATGAGAAAAAGGGTACCCTTAAAAATATTTTGTCAAAATAAGATCAAATTAAGAAAAATAAAGCATTTGAAATAAATCTTTATAATTTAAACTATTTGTGGTCCATTATAAAAAGAAAATATAAATCTACATAATATTTTTCAAAAATAATTCTTTTTTACTAATAATAAGCTTACTTATAAAAATCATTTATTAAAAATTAATAAAAAAATTATTTAGTCACTGACATAATCCTCTTGCTCAAATAAATTACCAGATACCTTTTAAATAAAATGGAAAAAACTATTTTTTTTTTTATTGAAAAAAAAATAGTCGCATCCACCAAAAGGTGATTAGTGACGGCACAGTACAACTTTTAGAGAAAAAATAATTTAACGTACAATTTAAATTTTATGTAACAAGTCTATTTCTTTGAGGAAGCCAATTAGATTTTTTACGTGGCATTCTTTTCCAAGTAGAGCTGCAATATTGTTCGGGATCATATAATTACATCGTTGTGTATTAAATGTAGGACTTTCAACTAAAATGTGGTTTACACTTTGAACTACATTACAGTGTTCACATTTAGGGGGATCACTATTTATCATATGATAAGAATGCGTAAATCTTGTGTGCCCAAGACGAAGGCGCGTAAGAGTTATTTGCGTTCTTCTGTTACTAGAAGTCGGTTGCCAGCCCACTGTATTATTTTTAATTTGACGCAGTTTCGATCCCGAGTTTTCCCACTCGCGATTCCATAAGCACAACACAGATTTTTTGAAAAAAACCTTCACATCACTTGGAGTACTTAGACGTATCACTTCTGACTCGGCACTTATTATTGCGTCTCGCGCACATTGGTCCGCTTTTTCATTTCCCTCTATTCCGATATGCGAAGGGATCCACATTATGCTGATCTTCCGGGAGTTCTCTTCTGCCTTCAATAGCTCCGATTTCATCATTTTGGCTATAGGGTTAATGGGATAAACTTGTCTACTGCACTCAAGGAGTCTGTAAGAATTAGACCAGGAGGAGAATTGGAGGAATTAATATATTGAACTGCTTTGTATACTGCATATAGTTCTGCAGAAAAGATATTAGTATTGGATGGGAATTTATATTTAATGACATCAGCAGGAGTTACCACTGCTGCTCCAACGCCGTTGTCAGTTTTTGAGGCGTCGGTATATATTTTGACGAAGTTTTGGTAGCGCTGATTAAAAATGGAGTTTAAAATGGTTTTGATAATTGTAGGGTTTGTGTCGAGTTTATTATATTGAAGTAATTCGGTGTTAATTTCAGGAATGCTAATAATCCAGGGAGGTGGATGGTCAAGATCTAATGGATAGACATCCGGGAATTCAATGTTTAAGTGATGCAGATATGTTCGAATTCTTTCGTAGTAAGGCTTAGATGTACGTGTTTTCCCGTCAAAGTAGTGCTGATATTTATTGGTAAATGTATTAGTGTACAAAGGTTTATTTTGGCCTGCAGCTACGGATGTTGCATGTGATAAGGTTAAATACATTCGTCGCAGTTGCAAAGACGGTTCACCAGTTTCGGAATAAATACTTTCTATGCGAGTCGTTCGAAAAGCACCCAAAGCTATTCTAAGAGCTGTGTTATGAATAATGTCAAGTGGTCTTAAGGTTGATTTTGAGGCAGATGCATAGGCAAAATTATTGTTTGCTACTAAATTATTTTTGTTAATCAATGCAAAATGTTTTAAGAATATATACATGTGCATATTGGCACTTATTCTTTTTGTAATAGCTGTTGTGTATAATACTAAAAGTAATTTGCACGCGCTAGTTTTGGTAAAACATATATACAAAATACTTATATAGTAAAATTTTCAAGCAAAATCTGATAAGCAATTTTTGAACTTCTTAATAATTGGAAATAAATTTTAATTTGAAATTTAATAAAAATCTAAAAACAGTATTGTTTTATTTTTAAGTTGATTTAGTAGATACATTATCTGATAAATACACAAATATATAAAATAAATCCTTCTTTCAAGTTTTGCAAAAAATAATGTTAAATGGATAAGAATAAATACCTAGCATAATTCTGATGATTCATTATAAAGAAAATATTCGCCATCTTCGATAGCACATATTTGTACATATTTAAATCAGCAGTGCGAATGCTATACTTCATCATGAGATATCTAATAATTGACTAGTTGAACGTAGGTACATCATAAAAATTTGAGGAGTTCTTCCGTGCTTTCCATCAATAGTGTATTTTTTATAATCTTCATACTTTTCAAGTAAATCTAATGTTGGTTTATCATTTACTTCAAGTTCACTATTATCTTGAGAATTATAACTTAACAAATACGTTTTATAACTATCTAAATCATTCAATGTCATATGTTCACTGACTAAAAATTTCTCAAAGTGCAGAATTTGCAGAGCAAGTGATAGAAGAGGATAGATTTTTCTGCATCTATATAAAAATTTTGTCTTGTAGAAAGTCTTGATAATGAATTACATTATAATATTGGTACTATAAAAATATGAAATCAATTAAAAAAAAGGCATTATGTTTTTCATTATATAAATATTAATAATAAAAATATTAAAATTTTTAGTATTAGGTTTTTTTCTAATTGAAACATTAAGTACTTAAATATTATTAATATATATTTGCAATATGTGTGCATAGCCGCTTTTAAAAATTAGCTTTTTCTACATTGTTAACCATTTTGCAGCAGAAAATTTGTCGGACAAGACTAGAAATATAAATTATATTCAATTTGAAAATAAAAATTTTTTAAATTTGACATGTATTAAACGCAAAACATAATCTCGTCAAAACGTAATATTTAAGCTGTCGGACAGCAAAAACGCAGCAATAAATTTGTCAGACAATGTGAGCATTTGATTTAATACTTAATTATAAACAAATTGTGTAAAAATGAATTATATATTTATTAAAAAACGTAACCACGTAAATTCCGCATGTTCGAGGTGTCGGACAAGCTCATCGCAGCAGAATTTTTGTCGGACAATTTTTTTTATATTTTTTATTAAATTGACAACCAATTGTGTTAAAATAAAGCATATATACATTAAAAAACCACTACTCGGGAAATCCATGTTTTTCAAAATTTCTAACTCGAAAAAGCAGCAGTTTTAAATTTAGATAATTTCAAACTTTGTCGGACTCGTTAATAGGAAGCTATACACAAAGTTTCAAGTATGTATTAATCATTTTAAAAAAAGTGTTATGCGCGGTGGACTATATAGTTTCATTTATATTATTGATTTTGTTTTTTATTGATTTATTTTTAGTATTTTAAAAACTAAACTATTATAACTATTACAAATAACTATTACAGGAAAAATAAATTTTAGGTTCTTTGCTAATAAATAATGTAGCTTGCTGTTTTTTATTTTTAAATTTATAGTAGTTTGCGTAAATTTATAGTACCTACATGGCTTGACCAGTAAAGCGTTTTAAAACTTTTAAAATTACTTAGAATTTCATTGTTACTAGTAATATAGACAGTAGGTAACTACGATTATCGAAGCTTGCGTATTCTTGCAAATGACTGTTAATGCATTTGTCCTTCACCAGACAATATTTCTACGCACTGAATATAACAGTTGTTTATAGTAATGGTTTTTAGGCAATGTTATGTTAAGGAATTTTACCCTCTTACAATTTTTTGAGTGAAAATTTGCCGAAGAGACAGTATGTTAATTATTAACAGATAATTTGCAAATTATTGCAAAAAACTTTTTTTTTTGTTAAACAAAGATTTTATTCTTATTTTGTGCACAATTTTGAACACAAACTGTTTTTTTCGAAAACTGTCATCACATGTTAACATTTTCGTTAAAATCCCAGGTAGCGAAGTGACTCTTTTTTTGTCACTTATACTTATATGTTCTAGAACCCAAAATATTTTGGCGTTCTAGAATATAAAAAAATGTCAAAAAGTATATCATTGTTTAAGAACTTATTTGTGAATTTACTAACAACTTAACATAACGAGTACATTAGTTTTAAAAGACGACCCTTGACAAATTGGACAAATCCATCAAGATCAACAACCAAGGGTCATTTTCGAAATATTAATTTATATTTTTTATAAGTTTGTTTTAGTGGCAAAAAGATCCCCAAATAAAAAAATAAATATAGTTTAAAAAAACTAAAAAACACGCTTTTATAAAGCATGTTTCTGAAAAACATCTAACTAAAAAGTTAAAAATAATTTTCAAAATAAAATTAAAACAAAAATAAATGAAAAATACTAGTATTATTGTGAAAAAAGCGTGGGCGCTTGACATTTGAAAAATATGGTATGCAGCGCCCACGCTTTTTTCACAATAATACTAGTACTTTTCATTTATTTTTGTTTTAATTTTATTTTGAAAATTATTTTTAACTTTTTAGTTCGATGTTTTTCAGAAACATGCTTTATAAAAGCGTGTTTTTTAGTTTTTTGAAACTATATTTATTTTTTACTTTTTAGTCCAATTTATTTTATTTCAATAGATTCGTTAATTTGCTGTGACGATTACAAGACCCTTACTCAATCATTATTCGTTTATTTAGTTGGAAATGCTTTGAAAGCGTGTGTTTTTGATTTCTCAAATTATATTTATTGTATTCATATTGTTTATAATTAAACGTATTATTTTCAGAACTTGGAAAAAAAATTACTATTGTGAAATCTAAAGAATTTTTAGATTAATTCTAAGACAATTTCATTTATATCGTATATTATTAAACGTATTGTTTATTACCCACCGGCACGGGGAGGTAGTGACTAAAAATAACGATATGGGACTCACCCGAGGCAGCAGCCGCGGAGTGGAGAGTTACAAACAAACAAACAAACAAACATACATACATAATAACAAAAAGCGTGTTAAAAACGATAACTTTTCGAAATATTCACAAAATAGTGTTTATTTCGAAAACTGTCAATGTGACAGCTGTCATAATTTGACAGTTGATGTAAAATTTAATTCCAAACAAAAAAGTTTTCTTGTGTTTTTTCAAA
Organism: Altica lythri; assembly: GCA_964028335.1. Lineage (NCBI taxonomy): Eukaryota > Metazoa > Arthropoda > Insecta > Coleoptera > Chrysomelidae > Altica > Altica lythri. The sequence continues at coordinate 21,412,884 of OZ034802.1, read as the reverse complement.
AAAACGATAACTTTTCGAGATATTCACAAAATAGTGTTTATTTTGAAAACTGTCAATATGACAGCTGTCATAATTTGACAGTTGATGTAAAATTTAATTCCAAACGAAAAAGTATTCCTGTGTTTTTTAAAAAAAACGATAACTTTTCGAGATATTCACAAAATAGTGTTTATTTCCAAAAATGTCAATATGAAAGCTGTCATAATTTAACAGTTGATGTAAAAATTAATTCTAAACAAAAAAGTATTCCTGTGTTTTTGCAAAAAAACGATAACTTTTCGAGATATAATTATATAACGGAGTGGAGAGTTACAAACAAACATACATACATACAGGTGAAGTTAATAAAAGCGTGTTAATGTTAATAATAAAGAAGTAAATAAATGTTATTATGCCACAAAGAAGCTATAGAGAATATTTAAATACTCATAATATTTTATTTGTTTATAACGCTAGGAAAAAATAAATGTATTAGCTTGGCTCTTTTTTTATCTTATATTTTTTAAATGCGACCTACAGAATTGAAAAAATACCCGATCAAAAGTTATAAGCGCCGGAAAATAATAAAAGAGTTTAAAGTTTAATGGCAAATATCTTGGATATACCTACCGCATCGTGGAATAATTTTGCAAGTTATTTATTAATAACAAAGTTTTACCCAAAAAAATCTGTGCTAATAAGAAGATCAAAATGCCTACATAAAATAACTTGGGTGGCTTTATCTAAATAAAATTGGCGAATAATCGGTCTAACGCCAGCACACGTTAAAGAAAAAGACAATTTAAACTTTACGAAAACCATCATCAGAACCTAATAGGAAAAAAATGTTTTTTGTACCTATGAAAATAATCTTTATATATAAATATGATATTAAGATTAACACCAAAGACGTTTACGGTAATTCTGTAATGTTATTTATGTAAGGTTTGTTGTACTTTTTTTCCATTGTAATCAGTAGGTTTGAATTTTTTATACAAATAACATACGAGAAAATATAATTCCTTATTTAACCAAATACATTCAGTGTTAAATAACCATTTTGCATCAATCAAACTGAATATCTGCATAGCTTAGGTATATGACTAAAAAAAATTTCAGATGTAATAGAAAAATATTAAACTTACTTTTGGGTGCCAAATGTGAAAAATTCCAGGATCGGTTGCTCGTATTACTTTCATACTACTTCTAACGTATTTTCTATACAACATAACATCTTCACCGCCCCATCCTACAATATCTTCATCGAAGCCTCGAACTTTTAAAAAGTCGGATCTATAAAAAAAAACAGCTTAAAGCAGATATTTTTTTACATTTTCTCTAGAATAATAAACGTTTTTTAACAATGTTATGATCAATTGTTGTAAAATGTACATGTATTTGTTGTACAGGGTGTTAATGAATAAGTGTTACAGATTTTAAGGGCAGATACACCATGCAGAAATATGGTGAAACTTCATATAAACATATGGTTTTTAAGCTTCGGTTTCGGAGCTGGAGCTCTTTGAAGATGATGTCTCCAGGTCAATTTTTTTCAAATATCTTCATAACGCTACTATGAAAAAATATGAAATTGGGCAGAGTCAGTAAACTTTATAAGACAATTTATCTGATGCTAATTAGATATTTCCAACACGATCATAAGCGTCTCATTTGGGGGGGCCACTGGATATTTTTTGTCATATTTTTTTTGTCTGTCACTTTTTTACATTTTTGATAATTAATTAAGAAACTTTAGGGTTTTTACTTGAAAAAAGGTACTCCTGTTTAGAGTCCACAGGACGCACCGTTTTAGATAAAAATCAGTTTTAAATTTTTATGTTTTTTATTATACCTGTCATACTAATTATTTAAAATAAAAGTAAGCTCTGAAAAAAAGATTTTATTAGCTAAAATAAAGAAGGCTCTGCAATATTAACCTGTCAAATTGTGCTTAGTTTTTATTATTGTGATTAAGTTGTAGTTATTTTTTGTGCATAAAATGAATACTCATACTTTTAATGATTATGCCAACATGCGAATAATTTATGGCGAAGCTCATTGTATAGGCCGAGTTGCTCGCCGTTTGTACATGGAAAGATATCCAAATCGCCCAGCTCCCAGCTCCTTCCCATAAAATATTTCAAAGACTTTTACAAAGACTAAGGGAGACAGGATCATTTAAATTCAATAAAATTAACTGTGGAGGTCGTAGAAGTCGTCGAACCGCAAGCTTCGAAGAAGAAGTGCTTCAAAAAGTAGAAAACAAAACATCTACTAGCACTCGAAGTATTGCTCATGCCATGGGTATAAATCACATAAGTGTTTGGCAAGTTTTAAAGGAACAACTACTTTATCCCTATCACGAACAACGCGTACAACATTTAAATCCAACAGATTTTCAACCAAGGTTAAATTTTTGTCGTTGGTTTACACAACTTTGTTTATTACAACCAGAATTTATACGGCGCGTGCTGTTTACGAATGAGTTATGCTTTACCAGAGAAGGTATTATTAACTTTCATAATAATCATGTTTGGTCTGAAGAAAATCCTCATTCTACCCGTTCCACCCATTTCCAAAATAAGTTTAGCATCAACGTGTGGGTTGGTATTGTTGATGGACATTTAATTGGTCCGTATCTTCTGCCAAATCGCCTAACTGGTGCCCATTATTTAGTATTTCTGCAACAAGTGTTGCCAAAATTGTTAGAAGATATACCATTAAATATCCGTCAGGAGATGTGGCTTCAACATGACGGTGCCTCAGCACATTTTTCGCGTGATGTTCGAGATTACCTCAATGAAACGTTTAATGAAAGATGGATAGGCCGAGGAGCACCGGTACCGTGGCCAGCCCGCTCTCCGGAACTAAACCCGTTAGACTATTTTTTGTGGGGTTTTATGAAAACATTAGTATATGAGACACCCATCGAGTCAGAAGAGGAGTTGATTGCTCGGGTTTTAGCTGCTGCACAGCAGATTCAAGCAATGCCTGGTCTATTGGATAGGGTTTACCAAAATATGGTAAGAAGATGCAATGCCTGTATTGAGGCTGGTGGAGGTCATTTTCAACAATTTTTACAATAATTATTACAAATAAAATCTTTTTGTTGATTTTTCAAAACTTACTTTTATTTTAAATATAGTATGAAAGCTATAATAAAAAACATAAAAATTTAAAAATTGATTTTTATCTAAAACGGTGCGTCCTGTGGACTCCAAACAAGAGTACCTTTTTTCAAGTAAAAATCCTAAAGTTTCTTAATTAATTATCAAAAATATAAAAAAGTAACAGACAAAAAAAATATGACAAAAAATATTCAGTGGCCCCTCCAAATGAGACGATTATGATCGTGTTGGAAATATCTAATTAGCATCAGATCAATTGTCTTATAAAGTTTACTAACTCTGCCAAATTTCATATTTTTTGATAGTGGCGTTCTAAAGATATTTGAAAAAAATTGACCTAGAGACATCATCTTCAAAGAGCTCCAGCTCCGAAACCAAAGCTTAAAAACCATATGTTTATATGTTTATATAAAGTTTCACCATTTTCTGCATGGTGTATCTGCCCTTAAAATATGTAACAATTATTCATTAACACCCTGTATGTGTCAGTATTGCTGACATTGTGGTCCAAATTGTGGAGAAAACAGCCAAAACCTATATACTTGTCTTTTTAAACTTTCTATTACATGACATTTGTTAAATAGCTTTAAAGTGGATTTAAACTTCAAGGGGATTTAAATAAAAAAATGCACAAGTCGTTCGAACCCGTTAACCAACCATCAAAGTCCAAAAAACTGTATAAGTATAATGACTTTTCAAACATAATTGACATATAGTTTCAATGTTTTTTATATGGAGGGTAGAGGTAAGGAGAATGATCTTAAATGGAAAATGATTAAAAATGTGTCCACTTTTTAGAGGTACATAACACTTCTCAAACTTGCCACTACAATGGCGCTAAAGTAGATGTAGGGTACAGAATGAATGTAGCAGTTTTTGACAAATTGATTGAAATGTCGTATGATTTCGTAATATAAGTGCTATAAAAAAACGTGGTAATGAATTTTTAAATACTTATTCACTTATTGCTGGAAAATAATCATTAATAAAATTTCATTTTATATACTTTATTATTATCTTATGTATATGTCATAATAAAGCGGAAATGTGTCTTTCCTTGTTTATTTATCTATCCTACTCTAAGAAATTATGGCGCTTTTTTTAAAATTTACCATACTACGATCGTGTCGCCACCCTTATTTACTACATTTTGACGGACACATTCAATACACGGAGACAGTTCTCCTTACCTCTACCCTCCATAGTTTTTTAGAAGAGAAGTAGTAACTTATCTACAAGCTTCGTACATGTGGTTTTGTTAAACGTGTGTCAGTGACAGTAAATGTGCACGGCAGGTAGTGTTGAAAAACAAACAATTTATAATAATTTGAGTTCAAAGTAAAAATATATCAGCAGCTTCTAAATAAACTTTAATTTAGTATTTATAATTATTTGTTGTAATGTAGCGGTTTACAGTGCTTGCCAAGGGAGCATGTTAAGTTAATAAGGGGCCCCAGAACAAACTTATTCTACACCTAACAAGTTTTAAATATTTTTTGCATGCAAGGACTAATGGCTTTGTGGCACACAATCTCTGTAAGTTGCGTTTTACATTGGAAATGGCGACTCCGAGTTTTTTTTCTAGTTAAAGCTTATTTCGATATTTATATTTTTACGAAGCAACAGCACATATCCTATTTGAGGACGTAGGACTTAGGAGAAAGCAAAATTTCTATTGTTCTATTCTGCAGAAAAGTATCGTCAGAAATTCGTACTCAGGTTTTCTAAATGGCCCTCCATGGTTTTTAATATTACAATATTATGATTCTCCTGAAGTGAAAAATCCTGGATACTTTTACGCAATGTCGATAAGATACCAAGACAGTTTTTTTAACTTGTTTTCTTATAAATGCATTTTTTACATTTAACATAAATGCATTTTTTTACATTTTTTCATTCAAATCAAATACATTCAAGTTTTTTCTCTGGAGTTAAAGATATTAAGTTTAAAGTTTTTTAAAGATATCTACCAATTAAAAAAGAATTATTAAAAATAACTTGTCGCATAATTCTTCCGAACACGTATGACCTTCTTCATTTATAATGATTTTTCTATTATTTTATTTTTTCTGGGTTTTTCTTTTTTTGTTAACTTAGAAAAATCATTATAAACAAGTAAACAAATTTTAGTAAATTTTTACTGCGAAATCTTATTCATTGTGTAAATAAGAATAGGCTACCGGAAGAAAAAAAATTTTAGGTTCATTATTTAAACTTTAATTTTATATGAGCTAAAGTACATAAAATAGTTATTTATGATATGAGTGTTAAAAGTGATGTTTTATTTTGTGAGTGAAAACGTTTGTGAAATGAGCGGAGCGAATTGAACAATTTCACGAACAAAATAAAATCACTTTTAACACAAATACCATACAATGTTTTTTGTATAACTTCCCTATTTTGATAATGAAACGAGCGAATTTGCAATGACAATAAACCAAACCGTGTTAAAAGTAAACTAAACCGTGTTAAAAGTAAACTTGTTTACATGGCAACGTGTTAAAAGTATTTTTAACACGCTGCTATGTAAACAATCGTTTTTAACATTGTTTGCTATCATTAAAAGTGTCACTTTTAATGACAGTTGTACAAAAAATTGTTTAGTTAACAATTGAATAACTTTATATTTTTTTTATATCGAGGTTGTATTCATTTAAGTATCTAGTTGAGACTATAATTTTTGTATATTTTTAAACTTATTATATAGTCCGGCAGCTAGGGGGGTTTCTGTGGCCCATTCTCCTCCTGTTGATCAAGAATGTTTTTTTATGTATTTTTTCTCGCTGAATCCGAATATCAAACCTGTTTTTTCGAAAAATGGTCGAGTTAATTGTTATTATATGTAAATAAAAACACAATTGTTTTCACGATATCCACGATTTATTACTTAGTAATATGTGACGCGTTTCACTACGATGTAGCTTTATCAAACACTGGTACTAAAATTGTTAATAACAATTTAATTGTTTAAACAATTATAACTAGAAAACTAAGAGAGATACAAAATTTTTTTCAAATACTTTTTTGATCCTTGAGAAAAAACAAAAAAAATGAGCTTTAAAAAATTAAAATCCGTTTGTTAGAACCCGAGATATTGCAAATATAGTTACAGAATATTGCAAAATATCACTCCTAATGGTTTTGATCGCAGATTTTTTATTATAACTCGGGTTCTAATAAAGCTATCATATTTCACGACATCTTATTTTGAGGGCAACATTATAAGCTTTAAATTGGAATAATATAAATGTCTCTAACAATGTTTTTAACAAAGTTATACCTACTTAAAAGCCAAATTTTTACATAAAAATCGCTAAGTAATTTGTTTATAGCAACTTTTCATTAGGTCAGGTATAAAAAGTCTCAAAAAATTTTTCTGTAATGTATTCTACGATTAAAAAAGAACATTTTACGCTTTGTTTAATATATCTAAGTTATTTCTTTCCTGAGATATAGCACTTTTAAATAACATAGATATATATGTGCGCTAGCAAAGCACGGCGCGAGCGCTTTTGTTCGAGTTGTGAGCTGCTAAGCTCCTCTTTTTTTAAAGGTATTATAAACATACAAATAAAAAAATATACAGCTTATTCACAAATATATAAATAAAGATATAATGAATACAAATTCATTATGTATAAATACACTATAGACGGCATACAATGGATACGAAATATAAACTTATATTTTCTTCTTATATTTATATATACATTAACATTTTAAACATTTTTAACATCAATTATTAATATTTTTACATGTATTATGTTTGTGACAAACACAAAACATACAACAAGGGATGTTTGAGGAGGCACAAATACACCACTGTGGTACATTCTTTACATGTACATGAAGGTAAAACAAGTTCTTTTGAAAGTGGTAATAAATTGGAATACCATTAATTACAATTTTGTAGAATTTTTTATAGAAATACGTGTAATTACTGTTATTGTGTTCATTACAAATATAAATATAATATTTTTAGTTCTTGATTATTTATATCGGTCGTAGAAAAAATAGCGTATGCAACTCTCATGTAATGGTTATTACATGATCGTTACATAATATACTATTAGAGATGACAAATATTTAGAATTAAAATTAAAATATTGTGTCGTAGATAAAGCATAGTACGTAACTCAAGTGGTAAGAGGTATAACGTACTCGTGTAATTACGCACTCGCCGCTACGCGGCTTCGTGCGTAACTTTTCCACTCGTACGTAATGTCCTACTTACCACTCTTGATACGTTATATACTATTACGTAACAGTTTATCGCAGGTGGGTATTTCGTTTTGGAAAAAAAAAATCATGCACAAATTTACTTCTAACATTTTTTATCAAATTTCTCTACCAAGTCTCTACATATAATGTGATTCCGATTTGAGTGTGGCTGAGAAAATACATGTCAGTGTTTCTATTCCCGTTTTACTTTGCACATGTTACGGTAAATGTAAGTAATCGGTAATTATCTATAATTACCGGTAATTACAGATAATTACCAACGCACATGGTAAATGTAGTGAATTATCCACATTTACCGGTAATTATATAAAAGTTCTGCGCGACCGTGGTAAATGTTGACATAAGCTTTGGAATGGATATGAAGGGTAGAGGTAAGGAGAACGATCTTAAATGGGAAATGATTAAAAATGTGTCCACTTTTTAGAGGAACATAACACTTCTCAAACTTGCCACTACAATGGCGCTTAAGTAGATGTAGGGTACAGAATGAATGTAGCAGTTTTTGACAAATTGATTAAAATGTCGTATGATTTCGTAATATAAGTCACAAATTATATAAGTGCTATAAAAAAACGTGGTCAGCGAATTCAGTTTAGTGTATTTTAAATTCGTTTTATACTTTATGATTATCTTATGATTATTTTAAAAATAGTGTCATAATAAAGCGGAAATGTGTCTTTCCTTGTTTATTTATCTATTCTACTCTAAGAAATTATGGCGCTTTTTTTAAAATTTACCCTACTACGATCGTAGCGCCACCCTTATTTACCACATTTTGACGGACACATTCAATACACGGAGACAGTTCTCCTTACCTCTACCCTCCATAGGAACGGAGTAGTAAGGAAGTAGTAAGGCTATTTTGAGTTGTATTGTGAATTTATTTGTATTGTTCTTTAGTTTCTTTACCCAAAATGGGAGATACCGAGTCTACTAAAAAACGGTTTTATGAAGAAGTTGAAAAGTTAATTTCCAAAAAAGCACCAAATAATCAACTGTTTTTCCGAGATGCATATTATTCGCTTTTGACTAATGTAAAGGCGTCCAAGGACAAGAAAACGAACAAGAAACCTGAAGATTATCGAAGATTATTAAGGTACGATACAGTAGACTCAGTAGAGATTGGAAATGTCCAAATACTTGTAGTTCCAATAAAAAATGAAAGAGATTCAATAATTTACTATACCTACATACTTACAGAAGATATTTGATATAATCCACGAAAGTCACCTATCCATAGGACATGGGGGCAGAAACCGAATGATAGCGGAACTTAAAAGCAAGTACAAAAATATCACCATAGAGCTAATTAATACATATTTAAATCTTTGTAAACCGAGCCAGAAAAAATGAGTATCCGTAAAAAGGGGCTGGTTATTAAGCCTATCAAAAGCAACGAATTTAATCCAAGATGCCAAGTTGACCTCATTGACATGCAGTCGCAAGCAGATGGCGATTACAAGTTTATTATGGTATATCAAGACCACCTAACAAAGTTTGTTCAACTGAGAGCTTTAAAAACCAAGACGGCTAAGGAACTGGCCTACCATTTGCTGAAAGTATTCACAATATTTAATGCACCGTGTATATTGCACAGTAATAACGGCCGAGAATTTGCAAACAAGGTGATTGTAGAGTCGTGCCTTATGTGGGATGAACCAAAGATAGTACATGGAAAGCCACATCATAGCCAAACACATAGCCTCTATGAGGCTATGTTTGGGAGTAAAGCAAAATAGGGCTTGAAAATTTCTTGCCAGCTCTTGAAATAATGTCAGATACAAGCGAAGAAGATCTTGAGGCAATGGTAAAAAATCAAAATGGACAAGCCAGCGAAGATATTGATACTAATTTAGAGGGCAGTATAAATAACGATATTCATACCGAGATTACAACAAAACAAGCGACTATTAAATCAGGACCATCGGATAGGGAGTAGTCAATTCCGAGTAATCAACTAAACGAAAATGACGATGGTAACAATGTAGAAAAAGATAAAGATTAAGAGAATATTTATGAACCAAATGAAACTAAAAAAACTCCGAGGGTGACAATGAACAAATTTTTAACGAAAATACGGCTATACAGGCAATAAATGTATGTTCTATAAAAATTGAAGAAGCTAGAACCGGTGCTAGGCAGTCGCTAGAAAATCAGGCTGAAAAAATGATAAAAGCCTCTAATGCTAAATTTCCCGCTGTAGAAATAGACCAATGCGTAAGAATTAAGGTACCAGACGTAGATCGAGCCAAAGCAGTTGGCCGAAATATAATAGCCGTTGTAATTTCGATCGATAATGAAAATCTTTACAAACTTGGTACGAAATACGGGATTTTAAGCCAGTTGTACTCAAGAAACGAATTCGGTGTCTGCAAAGAACGATTTATCACAATTGAAGAAGTTCCAGAAACTAAATATAACTCTGATTCAAATTTAGGTGGATACGGTTTTCAGCATTGCAATTGCATTTCAGGATGCAATTATTGCAATTCAAATCGCTGCAAGTACTTTGCAATTCCAATTATTTTATATTTAATTTTTAAAATGAATTTGTCAATTAAACCAGGATGATAACCATTGTTAACTGCTAGTTGCCTGAGAACGTAAAATTAAAATCAATCATTTTTCAAAATTAATCACATTTAACATTTATCATTACTTTCAAATTCCAAATCTTATCTGTTGACTTCTTGTTTTTTTGAGAATTTTTCTTACTATTTTAAAATACATATTTTTAAACCCTTAGTTAATATCTTTCTACACTTTTCATTGTCAAATCAGTAGTATAAGCTTTGGGGGTACGCGTGGCTACTCAAGGAGTCTACTTGTCGCAGCGTTGGACAGGGGAGGTGGCGCCTGAACCATCGCCTAGTATGGGTCTAGGTCGTGGTAAGGGTGGCATCAGGTTCGATCGTTCCGATTCGAAAGAAAGTTAATTAGTTATTACTTCACACAACCCAAACACAACTGGATTCCGCATCAGCGTCGGGGGAGCCGAGCGCTAACTCAGTCTCAAGGTAACTTATACAAAGCAGTTTCAATTCGATTATCACTTAAGAAATTATTCATTAAAATGTTAAAAATGTCAAACTTTAAATTTATATAAATTTAATTAATTTTACTTGTATTTAAAAGAACGTGTCCGGTTGAACAGCCACGACGCCTTTTTCAATTTCATGTTGTCATTAACGTACTTGCGCGGTAGCTGTTCCGCCATGACACCTCTTTGCCGAACAGTTGACACGACATTCAGTTTTCCAAAAGTTTAATTTTTATTTAACTAATAATTCTGTGAAGAATTCTCAAACAATTTGAATTTAATTGTTTATTTTATTTTGTTTAATCTTAATAAGTTTGTGATGTCTGTATTAATATCATCAAGTTGATTATATATACAACCTGTTGGTTTAAGTCTGATTGACGTAAGTTTTACATATACAGTTTTTAAATATACTTATTTTTTATCTAGTAGTTAACTTATGTAATTATTTAAGGAGGCTCTGAAGATGCTTTGTTAAAACCGAAAGCGCTTAGCCGATGATTAAAATCTATACACACTTAGTACGAATTTCTTTTCTTTCCTGTTATTTTTATTTTAATAAACATTTGATTCCGATGTTTGATTTTATTATTTGTTATATTAACTAAAGGAGTATGGTAATTTTATATAATTGCCGGTAAATTTGATTAATTCGAAAGTTTTTACAACTTTTACCACGAACACTGGTAATTATGCATAGTTCCCGGTAATTATACATAATAACCGCACTATAAACATTTAACGTAACATACATACTAGAGAAAGAAACTCCTTACACAATATAAGATATCGGGATTGACGTAAGATATTGTTTGTAAAACATTCAGAATCATTTGTTTTGACAGCAGCCCAAATGTGATTTATCACCTGAATGTGTACTCGACATACTCAAAATGAAATATAATACATTCACCAAACAATTACTAAATTTGGAAACTTAAATTAATGCACAAACCTTACATTCAAATTGACTTTATAAATATAATAAAATAATTACTTTACCACCCGAAAGATAATGCTAATGGGATTATCCGGTGAAAGGGTAATAACATCGGTACTAATAGCAAAAAATACATTATGTGTGTATAGTACGTACGAATCATTTGCCCTCCCTACACAGTGAAAAATTTTAGGTAGTAGTCTTTAGTTAAAAAGATCCCACCAGGTGTTTAGAATTTGTATTGAAAGCACTGTCTTGTAATGGACCTCGCACAAAATCAATAAAAAATTACTTCCCGACAAATTGTCTAAAATTTTGTGAGTGGATAGTTCCAAGTAAATAGAACAAAAGTCTTAATAGACACCAAGCTTAAAAATGAGCAATTTTTAAGACATAGAGTTTTTAATTTGGATCAAAACAGTGATTTACTGAACGAACAGGTTAACATTTGATATACTGAGTATTTCTAGATCTCCCTATTTTAGTTTTCCCAAAAACCCCAGGATGCTCTTGACTCTTGGGGTTACTGATTTCAAATACGTGGTCGGTTAATCTCTATCACGTCGAGTTTAAGGTCATTTAAAGAACAAAATGCGATTAAATGATTTAAAAATCTAAAAAAAGTAACAGTTTCTCGAAATCTTTATATCCGAATCCGGCATTTGCCTTTTTCACAAGGTTACCCAGAGGTAATTTTAAGGTGTTTCAAGATTTAATTAGGCAATCCAACGATGTGTCAAAATATAAATTCAATATGGCGGCGAGGGTCAAAAAACTAAAATTGTCCTTTTTAAACACTAAAAAACACCTTTAAACACCACAAAATAAAAAGCAAATCGTTTTATAACTATAACACTCCTCAGCTTTCTGAAGATGAATAGCTACTGAATCCAATGTTTGACTTTCGCGGCAATCCAACGATGTGTCAAAATAAATTCAATATGGCGGCGAGGTCAAACAACTAAAATATCACGTGGTTTGGATTGCCTAATTGTGTGAAACGTAATGGTTTTGTATGTTTCTTTCAGGTTAGATATATCTAGCACCATGGTGTATACAGAATAGCATTCTTGATTACAATTAACTATGTTCAGTTAGATGAAAACACAGATAAGAGCCGTTTTTACGAATTAGGATTTTTTCTTTTAGTTTTTAAAACGCAACAACTGAAACATGAAGAATATTTAGACTTTGAAAATTAAGAAAATGAACCCATTATAGGCTATTATTGCAACTGCAAGGCAGGAGCTAAAGTATTAGGTACTTGCTCGCATGTGGCCTCTATATAGTCCCTGGTATTTATCGTATGCAAGATATGAAAACCATGTTAGATATCCTACACTCACTACTAAACAGTTTAAATAATCTTTATTTTTTAAGTTATTAGTGTTTTGAAAAAGAAAATAAATTGTTATTCGTATAAAACCACCCTCAGTTGTGTTTTCATCTAACTAAAAAGTATGACCATCATCATCTTCATTTTAATCAATCCTCAGAAAGCCATTTTGTTTATACAACATAGAATTAGACCTTGAAATAACCTTCGAGTGGCTACCTATGTTAAAAAAATCAAATGCCGGATTCGAATTTAAAGACTTCGATAACTGTTACTTTTTCAGATTTTGTTAAATCATTTATTCGCAATTTGACCTTCAAATGACTTTGAACCTGACGTGATAGAGATTAACCGACCTCGGATTTAAAATCAGCGACCCCATCAACCAAAGGTTTTTTAAGGTTTTTGGAAAAACTCTAAAAACGATGTAAAGTAAATTATTTTTAATCCGTACTCATAAAATTTTAGGATTAAGGCAATATTTAACCTTAATGTAAAATAAGGGTTTTTATAAATATTTATTTACCTCTTTGGAATCAGGCGGCGACCTGTTTTTTTTTTAATATTTACATACATAAAGAAAATAAATAATATTATATATTAAGAAAATAAATATTATTAATTATATTGGATAACGCAATTAGAATCTTCTGATTTTAATTTAAGCTATCGGTTTTATTTATTTATGCCTTCATCAGTAAATTTACACAAAAAAAAACGAAAGTATAAGTATTACACAATATTTTACGTTTAAAAAAACAATCATAAAAAAGCCTTAGCTTTTTATTGGCTGTCGGTTTAAAAATTTTTTTCAGTAAAATCTACAAAAAATAATATAATAAGTGGGATGAAATTTTGGAGCAATGAGCTGGTATTGCGATAGCTACTTTAGATTTGAGTTTATGCTTTCGGTTTTATTTAAATCTTCATTGCATATTTATTTTTAATTAACATAGTAACAAGTTTAAAGTTCCATTACATTGGTGGGTGAGGGTAAGGGGTGAAGATAATCCTATCATTAGCCAAACCAAGACTAAATCTAGTTTTAAAACAAGTACCTAGTTTTTTTGAATTTGTCATCAACACCGGTTCAAAATGAATATATCTGTGATGTTTGGCCAAAGAGGAAATACTTTATTAGTTATTGACTTCTTTAAATTTTTCAAACAAAATTAAAACAAAAATTCTCTGTCTTGGCGATGTGCGAAAAGAACGTGCAGTGCTAAATTAAAAACCAACAAAGTGACAGACAACTATTCAATTCTTTTGTCTGATTTGAAGCACACTCATCCGGCGGATGTCCCGACAGACATTAAGCAACGCTGTCAAAAGAAAAGCACAAGAGGATTATTCACAAAGACCACCCAAACTAATACGTGAAGAATTGCAGAACTCCACAATGTCCGATAATTTAACAACAATTGACTTGCAAAGAGTCAGAAAAAATATTCAAAGGGCGAAGCGTGCAGTGTTTTCATCATTACCAAAATCCAGGGCAGACACTTTTAAAAAGGTAAAATTATCATCATTTAAAACATCTAAAGATGAAAATTTTATGCTGCTTGCAAATGAAAACGATGAAGTAATAATTTTCTCTTGCTTCACAAATTTAAATTTCTTATGTAATGCAGAAAAAGTGTATGTTGATGGTACTTTTTGGTATTGTATACAATTTTTTACCCCAATTTTTTACATTTCATGCGTTTAAAAATGGGCATTATGTGCCAACAGTTTTTATATTATTACCGAATAAAAATAGTAATACTTACATTAAAGCTTTTGAATATGTTAAAAATATATGCGCAAATTACAATTTAAAATGTGAACCGAAAACAATTATTGCAGATTTTGAGACAGCAATTCATATTGCAATTGCTTCTGTATGACTAACTACAGAAATAAAAGCGTGCAGATTCCATTTAGGACAGGCATGGCTTAGAAAAATAAATGAGTTGGGTTTAAAAACAATATATGAGGATCAATCGTTGGAAATTAGCAAATTTTTAAAACATTTCTTTGGAATGAGTTTATTAAGACCTGAAGATGTCGGTGAATGTTTTGTAGAATAGAATTTGTTCCCAATGACCCTAGGGTTATAAGTTTTTGTGACTATGTTCTTGAAAATTATATCGACGATTGTGCAGTTTTTCCTCCACCGTTGTGAACTCATTTTCATTATAATGCCACCAAAACTACGAACAACTGTGAATCATTTCACTCTTAATTTGACAATGAATTTTCATCTTGTCATCCAAACATATTTTTGTTTGCAACGGCATTACTAAATTTACAAAATGAACTATGTTAAAATAAGATCTGCAAATTTATTTTACAAAGTCTCAAGCCCAAAATATATACAAAAACAAAATTATATAAACGCAAAATTAAAATCTTTGTACGAAGATAAATGTATAAATTAAATAGAATTTGTAAAATGTGTACCTTTTTGTTTTTTAAATTGATTTTTTTATTAGTGTCTTTTTATTGACCATTTTATTATTTTAATAAACAAAAAGAATTTAAAATTCTATTTCGTGTTTTTTTTTTACATTTAATATATAGAATTATAAGTTATTATGGTACGCCTATGGGTAAGTAAAATATTATTATTTCAGTAAAAATTAAAATAAAATTATAATAACAGGTAAAATTCTGAAGTTGTGCACATCGACCATAGATTAGAGACACACTATGGAGAGTTGTGCGATTCGACCCCGTCCTCTAAAAATACCAATTATATTAAATGTTCAACTGTTAAGTAAATCACCATTTTGGGTCCAAATTTAAACTCCTACATCTGGTGATGGTGATTTACTTGACAGGTTAATCACATCACTGTTGTTCTACTCACAACTATCAACTCGAAAATGTTTCTTTCCACAAAATTTCAGACAATTTGACAAAAAATACTTTTAAGTTAATTTTTTGCGAAGTCCATTAGTTACTTACATATAAATATAAAATATACATGTTGCCAATCATTTAAAGTTTAATATTTCTGCCTTTGTAAGAATCACTGTGTGCTATAAGTACAATTTTATTATTTTATTTGCTATCATGTGAGTAATAAAACATGCAAATTAAAATAATTAGAGTTCATACTTATTATTAGAGACTGGAAAATATGCACTAAAAAATGTGTAAAATATGCAATGGTAGGAAAACATGTGTCAAAAAAAACATGTGTCAAAAAACACAAACAACGAACGCTCACACAGGAGTCCTATCGCCATTTGTGCCTTTGGCCAGCTGTGCCCACATTTCGGGGCTACGACCAGCGTCGCCACGTTGGCGAAACGGACTTATTGTATTTGAGTCGTTCCAAACCCAGGATGTGAAACCAAAAAGGGTGCCAACTATGCGTACTTATGACAAACAAAAGGGGCAAATTAACAGGCATATACGCAAAAAGGATCATAAGGCCACGAGTAGGAATGGTAACCGCAGACATGCATATTTATATATATGTATATATATATATATATATATATATATATATATATATATATATATATATATATATATATACAAAAAGGGGAAAATTATTGGGCATGTACGCAAAAAGGATCATAGGATTACGAGTAAGAATGGTAACCGCAGACATGCATGTTTCTGGCTCATTAGCCGTCATCAGTGCGGCATAACCAAGTAGGGCATTGCACTTGGCTAGCAAAAGTGTTGGGTACTTGGGAGCAAAGGATGTTGGGGAAACATGTGTAAAGAAACATAAAAACACAAAAACAACGAAAGCTCACACAGGAGTCCTATCGCCATTTTGTGCTTTCGGCCAGCTGTGCCAATGGGTTTTCGGCTAGCAACTAGCGTCGCAACGTTGGCGAAACGGACTCATTGTGTTTGAGTCGTTCTAAGCCCAGGATATTAAATAAACAAAGTGCCAAGAAAATGCGTATTAATATAAACAAAAAGGGGAAAATTATTGGGCATGTACGCAAAAAGGATCATAGGATTACGAGTAAGAATGGTAACCGCAGACATGCATGTTTCTGGCTCATTAGCCGTCATCAGTGCGGCATAACCAAGTAGGGCATTGCACTTGGCTAGCAAAAGTGTTGGGTACTTGGGAGCAAAGGATGTTGGGGAAACATGTGTAAAGAAACATAAAAACACAAAAACAACGAAAGCTCACACAGGAGTCCTATCGCCATTTTGTGCTTTCGGCCAGCTGTGCCAATGGGTTTTCGGCTAGCAACTAGCGTCGCAACGTTGGCGAAACGGACTCATTGTGTTTGAGTCGTTCTAAGCCCAGGATATTAAATAAACAAAGTGCCAAGAAAATGCGTATTAATATAAACAAAAAGGGGAAAATTATTGGGCATGTACGCAAAAAGGATCATAGGATTACGAGTAAGAATGGTAACCGCAGACATGCATGTTTCTGGCTCATTAGCCGTCATCAGTGCGGCATAACCAAGTAGGGCATTGCACTTGGCTAGCAAAAGTGTTGGGTACTTGGGAGCAAAGGATGTTGGGGAAACATGTGTAAAGAAACATAAAAACACAAAAACAACGAAAGCTCACACAGGAGTCCTATCGCCATTTTGTGCTTTCGGCCAGCTGTGCCAATGGGTTTTCGGCTAGCAACTAGCGTCGCAACGTTGGCGAAACGGACTCATTGTGTTTGAGTCGTTCTAAGCCCAGGATATTAAATAAACAAAGTGCCAAGAAAATGCGTATTAATATAAACAAAAAGGGGAAAATTATTGGGCATGTACGCAAAAAGGATCATAGGATTACGAGTAAGAATGGTAACCGCAGACATGCATGTTTCTGGCTCATTAGCCGTCATCAGTGCGGCATAACCAAGTAGGGCATTGCACTTGGCTAGCAAAAGTGTTGGGTACTTGGGAGCAAAGGATGTTGGGGAAACATGTGTAAAGAAACATAAAAACACAAAAACAACGAAAGCTCACACAGGAGTCCTATCGCCATTTTGTGCTTTCGGCCAGCTGTGCCAATGGGTTTTCGGCTAGCAACTAGCGTCGCAACGTTGGCGAAACGGACTCATTGTGTTTGAGTCGTTCTAAGCCCAGGATATTAAATAAACAAAGTGCCAAGAAAATGCGTATTAATATAAACAAAAAGGGGAAAATTATTGGGCATGTACGCAAAAAGGATCATAGGATTACGAGTAAGAATGGTAACCGCAGACATGCATGTTTCTGGCTCATTAGCCGTCATCAGTGCGGCATAACCAAGTAGGGCATTGCACTTGGCTAGCAAAAGTGTTGGGTACTTGGGAGCAAAGGATGTTGGGGAAACATGTGTAAAGAAACATAAAAACACAAAAACAACGAAAGCTCACACAGGAGTCCTATCGCCATTTTGTGCTTTCGGCCAGCTGTGCCAATGGGTTTTCGGCTAGCAACTAGCGTCGCAACGTTGGCGAAACGGACTCATTGTGTTTGAGTCGTTCTAAGCCCAGGATATTAAATAAACAAAGTGCCAAGAAAATGCGTATTAATATAAACAAAAAGGGGAAAATTATTGGGCATGTACGCAAAAAGGATCATAGGATTACGAGTAAGAATGGTAACCGCAGACATGCATGTTTCTGGCTCATTAGCCGTCATCAGTGCGGCATAACCAAGTAGGGCATTGCACTTGGCTAGCAAAAGTGTTGGGTACTTGGGAGCAAAGGATGTTGGGGAAACATGTGTAAAGAAACATAAAAACACAAAAACAACGAAAGCTCACACAGGAGTCCTATCGCCATTTTGTGCTTTCGGCCAGCTGTGCCAATGGGTTTTCGGCTAGCAACTAGCGTCGCAACGTTGGCGAAACGGACTCATTGTGTTTGAGTCGTTCTAAGCCCAGGATATTAAATAAACAAAGTGCCAAGAAAATGCGTATTAATATAAACAAAAAGGGGAAAATTATTGGGCATGTACGCAAAAAGGATCATAGGATTACGAGTAAGAATGGTAACCGCAGACATGCATGTTTCTGGCTCATTAGCCGTCATCAGTGCGGCATAACCAAGTAGGGCATTGCACTTGGCTAGCAAAAGTGTTGGGTACTTGGGAGCAAAGGATGTTGGGGAAACATGTGTAAAGAAACATAAAAACACAAAAACAACGAAAGCTCACACAGGAGTCCTATCGCCATTTTGTGCTTTCGGCCAGCTGTGCCAATGGGTTTTCGGCTAGCAACTAGCGTCGCAACGTTGGCGAAACGGACTCATTGTGTTTGAGTCGTTCTAAGCCCAGGATATTAAATAAACAAAGTGCCAAGAAAATGCGTATTAATATAAACAAAAAGGGGAAAATTATTGGGCATGTACGCAAAAAGGATCATAGGATTACGAGTAAGAATGGTAACCGCAGACATGCATGTTTCTGGCTCATTAGCCGTCATCAGTGCGGCATAACCAAGTAGGGCATTGCACTTGGCTAGCAAAAGTGTTGGGTACTTGGGAGCAAAGGATGTTGGGGAAACATGTGTAAAGAAACATAAAAACACAAAAACAACGAAAGCTCACACAGGAGTCCTATCGCCATTTTGTGCTTTCGGCCAGCTGTGCCAATGGGTTTTCGGCTAGCAACTAGCGTCGCAACGTTGGCGAAACGGACTCATTGTGTTTGAGTCGTTCTAAGCCCAGGATATTAAATAAACAAAGTGCCAAGAAAATGCGTATTAATATAAACAAAAAGGGGAAAATTATTCCCCAACATCCTTTGCTCCCAAGTACCCAACACTTTTGCTAGCCAAGTGCAATGCCCTACTTGGTTATGCCGCACTGATGACGGCTAATGAGCCAGAAACATGCATGTCTGCGGTTAC
Organism: Altica lythri; assembly: GCA_964028335.1. Lineage (NCBI taxonomy): Eukaryota > Metazoa > Arthropoda > Insecta > Coleoptera > Chrysomelidae > Altica > Altica lythri. The sequence goes on along the minus strand of OZ034802.1, from coordinate 21,393,418 downwards.
CATTCTTACTCGTAATCCTATGATCCTTTTTGCGTACATGCCCAATAATTTTCCCCTTTTTGTTTATATTAATACGCATTTTCTTGGCACTTTGTTTATTTAATATCCTGGGCTTAGAACGACTCAAACACAATGAGTCCGTTTCGCCAACGTTGCGACGCTAGTTGCTAGCCGAAAACCCATTGGCACAGCTGGCCGAAAGCACAAAATGGCGATAGGACTCCTGTGTGAGCTTTCGTTGTTTTTGTGTTTTTATGTTTCTTTACACATGTTTCCCCAACATCCTTTGCTCCCAAGTACCCAACACTTTTGCTAGCCAAGTGCAATGCCCTACTTGGTTATGCCGCACTGATGACGGCTAATGAGCCAGAAACATGCATGTCTGCGGTTACCATTCTTACTCGTAATCCTATGATCCTTTTTGCGTACATGCCCAATAATTTTCCCCTTTTTGTTTATATTAATACGCATTTTCTTGGCACTTTGTTTATTTAATATCCTGGGCTTAGAACGACTCAAACACAATGAGTCCGTTTCGCCAACGTTGCGACGCTAGTTGCTAGCCGAAAACCCATTGGCACAGCTGGCCGAAAGCACAAAATGGCGATAGGACTCCTGTGTGAGCTTTCGTTGTTTTTGTGTTTTTATGTTTCTTTACACATGTTTCCCCAACATCCTTTGCTCCCAAGTACCCAACACTTTTGCTAGCCAAGTGCAATGCCCTACTTGGTTATGCCGCACTGATGACGGCTAATGAGCCAGAAACATGCATGTCTGCGGTTACCATTCTTACTCGTAATCCTATGATCCTTTTTGCGTACATGCCCAATAATTTTCCCCTTTTTGTTTATATTAATACGCATTTTCTTGGCACTTTGTTTATTTAATATCCTGGGCTTAGAACGACTCAAACACAATGAGTCCGTTTCGCCAACGTTGCGACGCTAGTTGCTAGCCGAAAACCCATTGGCACAGCTGGCCGAAAGCACAAAATGGCGATAGGACTCCTGTGTGAGCTTTCGTTGTTTTTGTGTTTTTATGTTTCTTTACACATGTTTCCCCAACATCCTTTGCTCCCAAGTACCCAACACTTTTGCTAGCCAAGTGCAATGCCCTACTTGGTTATGCCGCACTGATGACGGCTAATGAGCCAGAAACATGCATGTCTGCGGTTACCATTCTTACTCGTAATCCTATGATCCTTTTTGCGTACATGCCCAATAATTTTCCCCTTTTTGTTTATATTAATACGCATTTTCTTGGCACTTTGTTTATTTAATATCCTGGGCTTAGAACGACTCAAACACAATGAGTCCGTTTCGCCAACGTTGCGACGCTAGTTGCTAGCCGAAAACCCATTGGCACAGCTGGCCGAAAGCACAAAATGGCGATAGGACTCCTGTGTGAGCTTTCGTTGTTTTTGTGTTTTTATGTTTCTTTACACATGTTTCCCCAACATCCTTTGCTCCCAAGTACCCAACACTTTTGCTAGCCAAGTGCAATGCCCTACTTGGTTATGCCGCACTGATGACGGCTAATGAGCCAGAAACATGCATGTCTGCGGTTACCATTCTTACTCGTAATCCTATGATCCTTTTTGCGTACATGCCCAATAATTTTCCCCTTTTTGTTTATATTAATACGCATTTTCTTGGCACTTTGTTTATTTAATATCCTGGGCTTAGAACGACTCAAACACAATGAGTCCGTTTCGCCAACGTTGCGACGCTAGTTGCTAGCCGAAAACCCATTGGCACAGCTGGCCGAAAGCACAAAATGGCGATAGGACTCCTGTGTGAGCTTTCGTTGTTTTTGTGTTTTTATGTTTCTTTACACATGTTTCCCCAACATCCTTTGCTCCCAAGTACCCAACACTTTTGCTAGCCAAGTGCAATGCCCTACTTGGTTATGCCGCACTGATGACGGCTAATGAGCCAGAAACATGCATGTCTGCGGTTACCATTCTTACTCGTAATCCTATGATCCTTTTTGCGTACATGCCCAATAATTTTCCCCTTTTTGTTTATATTAATACGCATTTTCTTGGCACTTTGTTTATTTAATATCCTGGGCTTAGAACGACTCAAACACAATGAGTCCGTTTCGCCAACGTTGCGACGCTAGTTGCTAGCCGAAAACCCATTGGCACAGCTGGCCGAAAGCACAAAATGGCGATAGGACTCCTGTGTGAGCTTTCGTTGTTTTTGTGTTTTTATGTTTCTTTACACATGTTTCCCCAACATCCTTTGCTCCCAAGTACCCAACACTTTTGCTAGCCAAGTGCAATGCCCTACTTGGTTATGCCGCACTGATGACGGCTAATGAGCCAGAAACATGCATGTCTGCGGTTACCATTCTTACTCGTAATCCTATGATCCTTTTTGCGTACATGCCCAATAATTTTCCCCTTTTTGTTTATATTAATACGCATTTTCTTGGCACTTTGTTTATATATATATATATATATATATATAAAATTCTCAATATATTGGGGTGACAGCAATAACGCAAGTGTACTCTTTATAATATTTAATCCAAGCTTTCGGGTATGCACATACCCATCATCAGGGAAACTACAATAGTGATTATATTTTAAGAAAATTTATAAATTATATAATTTACAATATTACTTACATTATATGAGAATGGTCGTAATGATGTTAGTTACAAAATGTAAAAGATAAAAATACATATATCAAGACGATGACACTTTCATGTAAAATCGTTATACAAACATTATTATAATAAAACTAATAAAACATTAAGGATGAAATTGAAAAATTTTTTAAAATCACAAAAAGAAAGCCATGTGCAAAACTACTGGTACTCATGTCAATGTCATGTAAAAGTGCGAAAAGTCAACCAAGAGAATCAAAAAAGAAGAATACTACATATTCATACTGGCCTAAGGCTAATGAGACCTCTAGTCAGTATTCAAATGTTAATATTAAGTTTTTTTAAAAAATTTTTTATTAATTCTAAACAGTGGTATTAATTTATATTAATTCGATGAATGAGAACCATATGTTAATTCTTATTATTATACAATATCATTGACAATATGTATCAGAAGATTGCTGTTGACTCTATACATAAAAGTATTGACTATTTGAATTTAGTAACAAAAGATAAAATTGACATTAATATTACCAAAATATAATATGAAAATTAAGCTTCATATATCGAAAATTTTTAAATATCTATTGAAATTGAAATTTAATCATTATTAAACCTGAATTTTTAATTATTATGTGGATTGAAGGGAGAGAAAGAAGACAACCAATGCACGAATAGCATGACCGTTAAGCTGATGAGACCATATAATCAGCCATTATATGCATAATTATCTTCACCCTCGACCCTCAATAGGGTGATATTCAAGAAACCCGACCAGAAGTAAAAAAGGCTAATGAGACCCCATAAGTCCAAGACAAGGTGACAGAGATATCGACCCTGAAGATGAGCTATTATCTCTTAATTCGAATTGATATCAACAGATGAGGAGTTAGAATTATATGCAATGTGTATTTTTTCAAAATTAAGTAAATATGAATATATTTCACTTAAATGACCAATGTCAGATTTACGATTTATAGTATTATCATGTTGGTATATATAAGTCATTTCTAAAAAAATTCTTTTTTTGGTATTTTTTTCTTTATCCAAAATAATAGCATTCTCAAAGTTCATAGTATGATTATTGTTATGAACATGTTCTGCTAGAGCGCATCTTTCGGGATGAAGTCTACAGTCACTCTTGTGGGCAACGATACGGTCTTTAAGTTTTCTAGATGTTTGACCAATGTATATTTGATTACAGTCACTGCAAGAGATACTGTATACTACACCCGATTGGCTATCCTTAGGCGTTAAATCTTTAATATTTGAGAAAATGCTATTTAAAGTTAGAGCTGATTTATTGGCTATTTTAATGTTACCAAAAGGTTTTAATAATCTAGTTAGTTCAGGGGTGATATCCTTGATAAAAGGTAAAGAGGCAAAAATAATTTGGTCATCAAGATGGTCATTATCAGTGGGACGTGCTCTATTAGTATTACTATTCGTTAAATTTGATAGATTAGATTCGTTATAAATCAACTTTTTCACCAATTTTGGAGGATATGCATTGTCTATAAACAGGTTATATAGTAATTTAAGATTTTTTTTATGGAAGGATAAGTCACTTATTGTTAAAACTCTATTTTTCATTTCTTTTATTAAGTTCACTTTCATGGAAAATTTGTGATATGACCAAAAATTCATAAATCTACCTGAGCTCACAGGTTTTCTATACCAATCAACCAACAAAAGGGTACCCCTACGTAACACCTTCGTGTCTAGAAAGGCTATAGAATTTTGATCATCTTCTTTTTCCAGCGTAAACTGTATATGTGAATTAAAACTATTGAAATACCAAAGTATTTCATCTAAATGTTCATAGGGTAGAGATAATAAAATATCATCCACATATTTTTTAATGAAATAGAGTTTAAAAGGAAGGACTTGGATGACAGTATCTAAGATATAGTCCATTGCATATCCTGCCAAAATTGGTGAAACCGTACTACCCATAGGGGTTCCGAAAGTTTGTTTGTAAAATTTACCATTAAAACTGAAATAGTTACTATCGAATAGAATCGTTAATAATTCAAAAAAAGTTTCCATAGATAAAGAGCAATGTGCACTGATAGTTTGCCAGTTCTTTTCAATAGCAATTTTGCAGATGTTTAGGTATACATTACTGAATAAGGATACCACGTCTAAACTAGCTATAACATAGCCTTCTGGTATGTTAGTGTTATTAAGTAATTTATTTACCTCAAAAGAATTTTTTATATAGTATTCATTTTCAAAATCATATGACCTCGTTAGAATATCAGTGAGGAAGTTTGCTATTCCCTGTGTGGGGGTACCAATAGATGCCAATATAGGTCTGACTGCCAAAGGATTTTTATGAATTTTGGGTAATGAGTAAAATTTTCCCGAAATACCATTGTAACTAGTAAGTTTTTTCTTATCTTCAATAGAAATAATTTTTTTATCAGCAAGCGATTTTATTAATTTGTTACAGTTATTTTCAATAGATATTGTGGGATCTCTAGGGATCTCTGTATAAGAAGAGTCATTTAAAATTATATTTTGTGAAAGTTCTAAATAATGTGCTTTATCAAGAATAACGGTAACATTGCCCTTATCAGAACGTGTCACAACTAATTGTTGATTTGATTTTAAGAATTTTTTAGTTTTAATATAAAGATTTTTAAAGATTGAATTCGTATTATATGTTTTATTTAGAGAGTTGGTGATAACATTCGTGGCACGAGCTGTGATTATCGTTCTGGCAGTTTTATCTGGTATCTGAGATAATATATTATCAACATCTGCGAGGACTTTTCTTATTGGAATATCAGTACCCACTTTAGGCTCAACCGCAAACTTAGGTCCAAGTGATAGGAACTTAAGGATATCATCAGGAATTGATGTTTTAGATAGGTTTTTTATCCAAGTGTCTTTTGTGTTAAGTTTACTATTGATTTCGTTAGATACAATTCGTTCAAATTTCCTCAAATTCCTATTTTTAGTATTGTGAAATATTTTATTGTAATTTTTACGTTGATGACTTTTGAAATTATTAAACAAATCCTCATTTGTTGATGCAATTATACTATTATTTAAGTTACTTATTAAATTTTCAAGTTTAATAATTAATATGTGGTTATCACTGATTTCTAAATTTAAAATTTTAGTTCCTAACCTGAAATGATTGTCATTAGGGCCATCTATATTTTGTCTATGTAGAAGGTTGTGCACAGGTGCTAGGCTATGTGTTATATGTGATGGGAAAACTCCAAATTTTCTACATTTAAGGAGAAAGCATCGTCGATTGTATTCCTTCGCCAATTTTATGTTAGCTTTTGACCAATATTTCATGTTCTTAACTGTTTCATCACCATATGTAGTTTTTACCATGTTGTAGAACCCCATAACTGTA